>QDEB01068808.1:0-12742 GCA_004193795.1 Asbolus verrucosus
TAGTAATAATTTTTGCAATTTGAAGGACCACTGTTTAAGATCCACTGAAATTTCAAAATTATAAAGGCGGCATTTTTGTTCTATAAACCTTTATTTAGTCGCCTGTTACTTTGACGCTTAATGTCAAATTTTTTGAAAGGTTCGATTTTGACGCCACAATCTTGCAAATACTATGAATTGTGAGCCGAATCAGAATAATTATTACGAATATTCCATTGCTGAATTAGCAGACATCCATTTCCTCTATAGAGAATCTCGTGGAAATGCCCGAGAAGCGGTTCGTCGTTACCAAGAACGATTCCTCGACAGAAAGCTGCCCTCGGTGAAAATGTTCCTAAATATTCACAGAAGATTACGAGAAGTTGCTTCCTGGCTGACGTGAACGAGGTCCACAACGTTGAACATTGAGGAAGGTGTTTTGGATGCTGTTTACGAAAATCCGTGTACAAGTATACAACGTCTTTCTCAAAGATTTGATGTGTCACCTTGGACAATTTGGAGCACGCTCCACGAACAACTTCTCTACCCATACCATGTCCAAAGAGTTCAAGCGCTAAGACCCACCGATTTTGCTCCTCGGCGAGCATTTTGCGAATGGTTTTGTGGAAAATGTAGAAACGATCCTACATTTGCCAGTGGAATTTTAGTTACTGACGAATCTTGTTTGACTCGCCCAAGTATTGTCAATTTTCATAATGTACATGTGTGGGCAGATGCAAACCCCCATGCTTATCATCAACAGCACTTTCAAGACGAATTTTCAATAAATCTTGAGCTGGTCTAGTGGGAAATAACATTATTGGACCATTACCTCATCGTTTGAATGGTAATAGTTATTATGAATTTTTAAGCCGTGATTTACCTGGTTTATTGGAAAACGTACCTCTACAATTGCGAAGAGATATTTGGTTTATGCATGATGGATGGAGCTCCTCCTCATTTTTCACTTAGAGTACGGCACTATTTAAATCGTCGATTTCGAAGGCGCTGGATAGGAAGGAATGGCCCACATAATTGGCCAGCACGCTCCCCAGATTTAACGCCAATTGATTTTTATTTTTGGGGTCATATGAAGGAGCTCGTGTATAGTGATGGTGAAGTGGAGACTGTGGAGGAACTTCGGAATCGTATTTCTAATACAGTAGAAACTATTCGCCAGAATGTTAACATTTTCGAGCACACGACAACTCGCTGGGTTGCTGCATGTATCCACATGAATGGCGGTCATTTTCAACATTTAGTGTAAACCAATGATATACCTAATGTTCATCTCTCTTTTTATAAAATTTCATTGATGCCTTGTGTTTTCATGGTGTGACAATTAAGTGAAGAAGAAAGGAAAAAAAAAGTGATGTTAATAATTTAACGTTACGACTGTCTTATTTAAATCTATTTAAATTTTTTATACTAGGTTTATTTTCGGAAAGGTACAACTTTTGACTCCTTAGACCTATTTTGATCAAAATGGGTATACAGACTAACAACAGGAAAATCTACTTTTCACGTGAAAGTGAGTACAAGATAATATGAGTGCGCTAATATTAGGTGCAGATTCTACACTCACATTAAAAATGTCCGTGCGCTAAAAATTGATAGGACATTGGTTAATTCATTTCAAAGATCCATTAAAAATCAAAAATCCACACAATTCAAAAATTCACACGCTCCGACTTCCAAGATTTTTCCATTGATATTTAATGGTGACCGTCGTCGTAGCACAAATCACATAACAGCATATAAATAAAGAGCAGAAAATCTACACTTTAATCGCGCGTGGAAGTTGAACCAACAATCAATTTATTCATGCATCTTGCAGAAACAACTTGGCCTAACATACCACACCCTCCAAACTTCTTGCCACTACTTAAGATTTAGATAACTCCTCTGCTATCTCCATGGTAGTAAAGTCAACCTGCATCAAAGGACTAATTTTGTGTCCGGTGCACCGACATTAGGAGGGTAGCGATTCTAATCACGCCCTTTAGTTAGTTTCTGACGTTTAATATCCTACTTAGACCCCCTGGCGTTATAAAAAGATGGCATCGAATCTCAGACTTTTGTTGGGGTGATTTGTGTATACGCAGGCGGATTATTAATATTTATACCGAAGTGACGTGATATTTAAGTGAGAAAGGTATTATGGTAACGATTATGATAAAGTAGAGTATGGGAAGAAATGTGGCAATTTTTCAACGATCCGAATGAACTCACGTTGATTATTATGAAATATTCTGTTTAAATTATAGTCTTCTGCTTCGTTTGATCTGAATTATTATTTGTAGCTGCAAGGGAAAGTTTAAAAATTATCGCTAGGGATCGAGTCTCAGATTTTGCCGTACAATTAGGGGAACGTTACTATGTCGTGTTCCTGACAGTTACATCTCTGGAGAATATTTATGTTTTCTCTCCCCGTGTGAAAGCTTAATTCCGTTTTTAATTATTAAAAGGGAGAAAACTGCTACAATTTTATCTCTAAACTCACACATCTTTTGTACTCGAACGAACATTTTTTATTGTTACAGATAAAGTTATTTTCCCCCGTTTTTAACAAATGCCTATACGTATTAGAGAAGGGAAGTCAGGCTGTGGGTGATATAAATAAGAGAAAGCAAGGGAACAGCTGTTTCCTTATATATTGTATAGAACAAAATCATTGGCAGTGCTAGGGCATCTTTTGAATTTTCCTGAAAATTGGCACCTGTTCTCGTAACAATTTTTGCAATATTTTATATATTCATTTTAATGCTTCTTGGTTTAACTGAAAATTGAAATTTTCATTAACAAACGAAAAATTTTAAACGGTGCATAGAGAATTTTTTATAAGTAGTAACACTAAAGCGGTCAAAATACGTTGGTGTAAAAATAAAATAATAAATATGAGCGATAAGTGTTTGAATGTATGATCTTTACAAAAAAAATAAAAATAATAAAAATTAAAAAATGTTGAATTTGATAAAAATGAATTTCCCTTAATCTATTAATGTCTAGAATAAATTAGTAAATTTTAATTACTTAAATCAAGCGATGACAAATAATTTGAATAATAGTAGCACTGAGGAGTAATCGTACACAAAAAAGATAATGAGCGAAATTCTCCAAATTATCAGCTTGTATCATTAATTCCCATTTTTACAGAAGTGTTTGAAGTACCCTTAATAAAATAGGTGAATAGTTAAAAAATTACAGTTCGATTGATGTTTATAGAGACTATTTAACGAATGAGTAACAAGATTCAATAAAATTAATTTATGTACGTTTTAATCGTGCCCCACAAAAAAAGGATTTATTTATTTCATCGCTATAGTAACGAAGTGGCAAGTTATCATGTTATGCATGTTATCATTGTAACCAGTTTTTTATTAGTTGAAAACATTAAAATTTGGTACTTGATTGATTATTATAATATGCAGTGAATTAGTCAGCTCAAATGATTACCAGATTGATAATTTATTTTTTCGTGCTACAATAAATAAATTAAGAAAAAATTTAAATTATATTACATAGTCTGATTGGTTATTTTCATTCACTTATGACTTAAAAACCAGTCAATTTTTTACAAACGATTTTCCTTTTCTAATTCTAAGCAATTTATCTTTAAAAGATTTAGTGTTTATTCTGGGACATTTGTACAATGAAACAACATTCCATTGCTTTTTAGGCAGGGTGTGTCAGAATTCTATCGACAAACTTTCAGGGCTGATTCAGGGAAAATATTTTGATCAATTTTTATAAATTGTGCATAGCTCTTTTTTTTATATTCGTACGTTTCATCAGTAAATTCCACCCGATTGCTTTTGTTGCTGGTACAACGTTTTTGTGGAGTATCTCGCAAACTAAGCGTGTTTGACCCTATATATATATTCAGTGTTTTATGCTTGTTTTTGATCATAGAATCAGCCCTGAAAGTTTGTCGGTGGACTTCTGAAACACCTGTATATTTGGCTTTTACAAGTACCAAAGCAGTGCAAGATATATGATGAGCCAATTTCTTTCTTATGTAAACGTAAACCATACAAGAGATTAAAGCTCCCTCTTTTTGTAGGTAGTGATCTCTTATCGTATCTATTGTGTTGCATAGTTTTCGTAATCGGTTTTTTACCAGATCTTATTGACAAAAATAGTATTTATAAATTAAATTAAAGGAAAGTTTCCTGAAATAAGTGTGTGAACCGATGTCAACTAAGCTTACTTCGTGGTTGTCTTCAGGCACTTTAAGTTAAGCCATTGTTAGTGAAGGCGATTCTGGTAGAATGTTGATTTTGGTATTTAATTAAATACTGCAGAATGATCGATAGATAAATAGGGAGATTACGCAGCAATAGCTGCACACTGACCTACATACCGGATTCCAGGACAGCAACATCATCATTTCGCATTTGCGTTTCCCTGTTCCCGGATGCAGGAAATGGGTCGCAACAATGTTGCCAATAGGTATTCATAATAACAGGCTGTCAACCACCACACCAACCAACTTCTCTGATAACAGTATGAGAATATACCTGTCAAGTTTGAGTTATGGCCATCGACATTTTTAAATTGAAATTTACCTTACTGTAAGGACATTGAAGACGGGGTTCCATTTTGTAATATATTCCTCGTTCCATAAGCACTCACTATGGAAGTAAGTAATATATCACTGATTGGAACGCGGTAATTTGCCACAGAATGACATTTGATCAGAAGGAAAAGTTTAAGATTTAACACAAAATGTTTTTGAAATTGTTCATCGCCCAGAATCTGTGAAGAGATTAAAAAATACGTGTCAGCTCCTGCTGCAACTGTCAACTAATACGAAAGCTTCCTAGTAGGAGGAACTGAAGCGGATGTCGGAAACGTACGTGGCAACTCAAAATATTTACTTTAAGAAGATTACTTCGGAGAGAGGATGTGTTTACAAATAGTAAGGGAAGCCGGAACAAAATGAGATGTTGAGCTAATCTGTAGGTACTAATAGTTTCATATTCCACAGAAAAGTGTCAACGTAAAGAAAAACAATTTTTCTTTCATTTCGCTTCAAGTCAAGTCGGAGGCACTATGAGTACTTGGTGCATCGCCAATTTCAACACCACCATGGCCAAAATAAGGAAGATATAAATTCGTTTTGGAGTGCATAAATTAATTACGCAATCACGGTTGAAATGAGTTGAAATTTTCATTGCTGGACATAACACTGTTGGCGAACTTCATCTGTTGATGTGACCGTGTTGCCATGCAAGCTTTATTAAAACTTGAAATTAAACGGCAAATTTCTGAAAATTAATTCGTTAGCTAGAATTACTCATTAATAAATGAAAACGTGGTCGTTCTCACGAGAAGCCAATGAACGAATCTCAGTTCACTGCAATGACAAACCACTACCAACAGTCAGCGTCTAAGTTATCCACAAAATCTTTATGTTAAACTACAATAAATCACTCGAATTTTACATTTCCCAACAAACTCTGTCTGTGACACCAGATGTGTTTTCTTTTTCAGTTAACATAAATTCAAGTTCGCCTCAGTTTTTCACCAAGTTTTCTCCTTCTGCGTTGCTCACACGTTAGATAAAGATGAAGAGCGCATTTGTGTTGGACGCATTTTTCAGGCGGTTTTCAATGCAAGGTGTCGCTTTTTTAGCTTGAATGTAAATACAATGTGAAAATGATTACACATAGCCGTCACTAAAAGTGGTGATTGATGATTTGCATCAGATGTTCAAACGAACGTACGTTACAAATATTATGTTGCTTTTTATATACACGCTACGTAACAATATCGTTTATGAATTTGTTCAGCTTCTGACAAGCGATTTCATTTTTCAAGGGGAACTTTTTAATACATTTCCTAAAGCAAGCGGTCCATAAATATTTCCTTTTCACACTGATACGGTCCAAATATTAAAACCATACACAAAAATTGAACTAAATTCACATTTTTGCCAAGTCACAAGATACCAATCCGCATGTCTTAAGTTGAAGTAAATTTTCAATTCTATTTTCTGTCACATATTTATAGTTCTTTATCACCCAATATAGAGAACAAAATAAAATTGGCACTTACTTTGATAACATTAAACTTTCTTTTAAATGTTTGATTTTTCTTGCAAAGTTAATTCATTTAATTATTATAAATGCAAAATAATATAAAGAAGACAAATTGTGAGTTACAATACGATACATGAAAAATGTAAAATGCTGCAAAAAAAATCCAAAATGCGATTAAATGATCTCAGCATACTCAGGATGACATCTACTTTTCGAGAATAATAATCTATGGAATATCCCATTTAAACTAACAAAATTAATTCCACCAAATTTCAAATCATTAAACCAAAAAGTACAAAATAGTATTTTTGATTCTAGATTGCGAAATGACTCTTTTGCGTTTGAGAATGAATTTTTTTTGCGAACGGAGCGAACAAAAAAAAATCATTTGAAAATGCTAAGAAATTTCGCATTTCGAACTTACTTATAAATAAGAGTAATCAACTGCAAGAACTGTAATTCCCTTAGGAGGCATTTTGGAGAAAAAAATGTATGTTACTGCATGGGTGATTGACATCCATGGTTTTTATAACAGTTATTATATTTTCTCACTGCCTCAAGGACAGCATGAAAAAATATACCAGTTGCACTAGCACCGTTTCGTTTGTCAAACATAAACTTCTTCAGGTTTAGCAGTTATATAAATTAGAAACATGATAAAATTTAAGTTACAAATAAATAATTACGGTGTAAGTTTAATGTGAACGGTACCGACACACGCTAATGACTAGTCACCTAAAAAGAATAATTGTAGAAAAAATATAAAAAACTCATATTAACTCATGTTCTACCATCTTCAAAGTGTTGACATAATTATGAGACACCTCTAAAATTTAGGAACCGCTCAAGTTTAGCTTCCTAATTTAATATACATAGGTGTATTTTGATGAAAAAGTTCCTGGCTCAGCTCCTGTTGTGACGTCAGTAATTATTATATAGGGGGACAATTAGTTTGAACTTCATTTATTTTTGTCCAGATTGGATAAAAGGTCATCATATTTTCCTAAATATGTGTAGCGAATCTAGTGAATTAGTTGACTGTATATCTGAGATAAAATATACAGCAAAATGTTTGTTACTGTACTTTAACACCCTATTAATTAATCAGTTATATATTATATAATAGTCGTTATGTATTAGTGAAAATTATTTATTAATAATTATATCAACTTCATAACACAGACTTCAAATGAATTATTAGTCTCTATTACACTATATAAAATGAACGTGTGAGATAACTAAAGTTAATTAATTGACCTATATAATTTTCGATTATTCGAGGGTTGTTCAATTCGTTAATGTCCATATGGTTCACATTCTTATTTCACTCCTAAGGTTTTGTGTAAGTGCAGAACTGCCAGTGATGCGTTGGGAGCTAGTTGGACCAAATTATCCAAACAATCCCCTTCTGCCATCCGGATTTCTTGTAAAATCCTGAAAATGTCAGCAGAATATCCCTGCTCTCTTTTAAATAAGCCAACACCATTAATCTACCCAAACGGTTCAGTGTCCATTAATCAAATATTAACCCCCACAAAAGATACACAATTAGCAATGAAACGTTTCGCAGGAACCAACAATTCCAATTATTTAGGGCTCGGGTACGAAGGGGTAAAGAGTGGTTGATTTTAAAGTTACGTGCTGGATTCTGCTGGAATTTAATTATTTATGGTAGGAGATCCAAATAAAACAAATCTGTCTAACTAAGATTCGTTCACATTGTACAGCATTAATCAAAACAAGCAAATATAAAAAAAGTAACAATGATAAATGACAATTTTACGTTGAATATGGAATTCAGCAATTTATTGTCCCTTATTCTCACAAAGTTTATTTGTAGAACGACTTGAAATTTTTTGTTGAAAGTCTATTGCTTTAGACGTTGATAAAAGTTTGGCTGTAAGTAGGTCTGATTATAATTTCATCCCAAGGGAAAGTTGTTACGGCCAACATAAAACCAAACGGCTAATAAGAAAACTGATTATTTTTATTTCGAAGCTTTCTAGTGATAAGTATTCTTGTATTAAAAGTTCAATATCCACAATTACGAAATTTGACCTTTGTTGGGTTTTTTGTTTCTGTTATATTGATTGTTTTATGCATAGCTTATCTACACACCAGAAAGTCACTGATCGACACAATAACTTCGTGAGGAGTTTTTGCACTACATGTACGTTAAAAATCTTGACATTTAAAACCAACTTTCTGTTTACGATTCCTTCTAGCAGTACCTCCGCGCTGACTGATTGTTTGTAACAAGAATTTAGCATTAAATATTGAGCCACAAATGTAGTAGTAACTTCTCTATTCAGAAATAATAAAATGAGACATATATGGGAGATATATTATGTAGTTTTTTTTTCCACAAGTAAAAATAAATTCACCGCAACTTGGTGTGCAAAGTTTTGCGACCATTGGGCACCTCTGTGTCTGTTTCAAGTTCAAACGCAGGAATCTCAATGAAACTCCCAGCGATCCCCTACAGAGGCCCACAGCTTTTCCGTACCTATACCGTCGTCAAAAGACACAGTCTTCCCAAGAGTGTACATGATGGATAGCACATGAAACAAAAACGTCAGTGAGTTCATGTGACTTTCAGTTTGGCAGTAACACATACCGAAGGTACATACACTCAGAGTCAGCAAGACCTGAAGAGGTTGCAGCTATGGAGGGACCATCTTCGTCCAAATTATATCACTGTCGTATAGTATGAATGGAACTGATCTTGCTACTCTGATAATCAATACTACTACCAGGACCTGGATATTCATCCTGTTATATAGAGATCTGGCCTTGTTCTTACTATGTGATGGCCTGACCACTCTCATAAACATGTCGAGACTGAAAAAGTATTTTCGCAATAGAGCCCAAAATAATACTTTTTTAGGACGAATTTCATTAGCTAATAAAAATTATCCCCTTTTAATTTAATTGATTCATTAATTCGTAGTACTAATAATAAATAATAATAATTTGGTGTTAAAAATTTAACAAACAATGAATTTTGTACAGTGAATTACTAAACACTTTAGAGAAGTAATGATATGAACAATATCTTAAAAAAATGTGGTCAAAAGAGATTTTGAAAAATAAAGACAATTTCGGTGATAATTTTAACTGAGAGGTCTTGTCATGATAACGATGCCTTGTCAAATTTTACAATTTGCAATATTAAATAATTTGTGTTATTGATGTTACTAAAGGTGTTGCGCTATCGAATTAAAATAACTTGTTATTGCGTTTCTCATGCATGTTACGTGAAGCAACCGATTGATTGATCTCTTTAAACGAATCGCCGAAAAAGTGATAGGTTTAAATGTGAACATCCATGTTCATGCTGAAAATATTCTAATAAATGGTTGAATGTAGGTTTTCACGGCCGTTGTCAATAGAATCGACAATTTCTTAAAGTTGAGGTTGACGTTTCGCTAGTCATGCTGCTAGCTTCTTCAGAACGATAATCAACTAAATCAAACATTATAGTTCTGAAGAAGCTAGCAGCATGACCAGCGAAACGTTAACTTCAACTTTAAGAAGACGCACGCGGCAAGACCCGGAAAAAACCACTCTGTTTTGATTGTTAACTTGTGCAAAGACGCCGTATGTAAATTTATGTAATAATTTATATTAGAAAATTTTGACAGGACATCATTATTATGAGAAAAACTATCAGTTGAAAAGTGTACGGCCCAATCACAGATATCGCTTTTGTTTATCAAAGGCTCCCTTGACCACAAATTGTTTTGAACATACGTTACATCAAGTTTAGTCGTATTTTTTTAGGGTGTTACTTTGTTCCATTATCCTTTAATAAGTAATCGAACATATAAATAGATATCAGTAAAAATTGCCTACGTGGATTTATGTTGCAAACTGCAAGAAGAACGGACGTGTCATATAGTTGTCGAGACAGCATTATTTGATAACGTGTGAAAAGAAAAAGCGTGTCACAAATGGGGTACATGTGCGTGATTGTGTGCTAAACACTGTAGTTTCTTTTAACGACGTGGTAGTCCTAACTTAAGTGCACGTAGTCGTAGTCAGCCTTCTACATTCATCTTGTAAGGATCGACGAAAAGTGCGGTAGTCCATTGTGAACATCTGTGACCACTCTCTAATGAAAGTGGACGTTCACTACAATGAAACTACCGGTATCTGTATGGTGGCGGTGAAGCTAAATGAATTAAGAGGGGTTATACGTGAGTTGATCCATGAGCATTACGTGTATTTAGCATCCTGCGTTCATAAAAATATATGTTATGAGTTATTGTTATTATACATCATAAAGCAAGTCACTTTAAGGACCTAAAAGTAAGTAAAACAAGAAGTCCTAAAAAAAAATAACGAAAATATAGATCTAATTTGACAATAGACGTTTTTATTTTGCACACACCAGAAGTAAATACAAAAAAAATACAGCACCCTAATATGAATTTCTTACCAACTAGACTGTTCACCTTTTAATCCAAAAATATAAAGCATAACATGTTCTCCGTCTTCATGTTTTAATGGGAATTTAAACTTAACGTTCACTTGTAGAAGGGGCCATTGAAAAATTTTGATGTCCTTAGCGTTGAAAACAGACTGTTTTAAAAATAAATTGTAACTACCATATCTCTATTTAGTTCAAAAATAATTTTAAAAAATTCAAGGACATTATTGAGGGTCAATGTAGAAAATGATAACCTGTAGATGAAGTTAGATAAATTAATCTGCATATAAAAATGTGCTATACATTTTCGTGTATCACATTTTGCATAAAAGTAATAAATATTATGACGTTTTTACAATGTTAGTACAAAAATAGTGCCTTTTACAAATCAGTCCAAACAATTTAGTCAATATGTATGCTATGGACCCTGAGATTACGAACTTATAATATTTCGCGTGTGCTTTCGCTTATCAGTTTTGTGTCGTGAGACGCAGTGTTTATTGTTATTGTTACGATGTCCCTTTGCCTTTGCTTTAATTATTATATTTCTTAAAATAAGCGCGACTGTTCCTTCTGGAAGATTCTTTTGCTGACATAACGTTCACATGCCTCCAGGCGGAATAAATCTTTGTTATCATATGTTATACAGAGTGGTCTTGATACAACGTTCAAAAATAATTCTGGGCCATCAGGAGGATCCAACAAGTCCCACCCTTTTTATTGGTTCCAAAATGATAGAGATAAATTAACCTCTATCCACACACATTTGACGCCACTGACCACAAAAATATATCGACTGGAATTAATTGTTGACTTTTTGTTAGGATGACAATATCTAAGCAATTAAATTAAATGAAACTACTGAGATTTTTATTAAAAAGGTAACCACTAATCAGTGTTTATTGAAAAATCGCTTTATAATAAATGTTCAATGTGCCTTCTGTTGGGATTTGTACACAGTTGAGTACGCCGGCACCAATTTTCATAAAGAGAATTCAGCATTGCTGGATTATTACGAAGCTGGTCAGTAGCATCTGCTATCCGTTCCCGGGGTTGGTGTTCTGCATTTATTTCAACTTCGTGCACTAATTCCTTCGAGAGACACCAACTTAAAAAGCGAGTTGTTGAGTACTGACACTAGGATTTTCTTCTGAGATATCTAGAATGGCTGGTTCAGCATCAATCACAAAGTCCGGGAGGTGACGACCACGATCGTACATTTTGGGTACCACAGAACCAGTCTCACACAAACGCAGATGTAGCTCCATAAAAGTACGCCTGGACGGAAAGGGTCTTTCAGGAAAACCTCACCGTATAGTCAGAGAACACCTCTTACATTACAACGTGCTCCGCCATGGAGCAAATGCATATCACCATGCTCTTGTATTGTGAATCTCATTAGTTGTGGCTCTCAATTCACAAATTTTAAATGAAATTTAACAAATGTCATAGTTGTTATAGATACCGTTGCTTAAAAAATTGTAATTCTGATATCATTAAGTTAGTTTAGCTGTCATTATTGTTGCCAAACAACCAGAATTATTTTTAGCGCACGAGCATTAGCGAGAAGCGCTATTGATCTCGTCCATGTTGCTCCCTCGCTCGCTGGTCCTCATTTCATATGTCATTTCATGTCACGTCGATAAATTGAGAATGCTTTGACCTATCGAGTTCACCTTTTGTGTACGGATTCAAATTCGTAGATCTAAGTTCGTTAATGGGCAATATAGCTCAAAGGGTTGTGGGGGGCGTACAGCCTTCCTTCATTATTAATTAAGATAATACGATGAAATTTTGTCAGTTTGTCATAAACATCGAATGGAGGCAAACAAAAGAACGAAAATCAAAATCGATTATTTAGCGCCTGAGTTATTAGCTTTCACAATTTTTAGATTAATAAACAGTGGGCATTTCTATTTTTTTTTTCAAATTCAATTANNCCACACAAATCAAAGATCCATACGCTCCGTCTTCCAGGCTTTTTTTCTGCATCGAATAAGCTTAATAAAGTGGTATGTTGCCATATAAAAAGCCTGGAAGTCGGAGTCTGTGGATCTTTATACTCGGTGGATCTTATATATCTTATAACGTTATAGTATGTAAATTTACATCTTTCAGTAGCGTTAGTAAAATATTTCTCAAAAAATTAAGATAAACATGACCTATTCGATGCGAATCAATTTCGAATCAATTTATTGACTGTACGAATTAATTTTCCTGTTGCCTTTGTTGCTTTTAAAGAAATTTTGTCGTAAAAACGTAGAAGCATTTAGATCCATGACGTTTA
>QDEB01068908.1:0-10100 GCA_004193795.1 Asbolus verrucosus
ATCTTAATTTGTAATGAAGGGGGGCTATGCGCCCCTCGCAACCCTTTGAGCTATATTGCCCATTAACGAACTTAGATCTAACAATTTGACAAAGAATCCGTACACAAAATTTGAACTCGATAGGTTAAACCGTTCTCACGTTACGTGATGTCCTAGAGGACCACGAGCGAGCGAGCGAGCGAGTCACATGGACAAGATCAATAGCGCTCCTCGCTAATGCTCGTGCGCTAAAAACATGGCTGCATGAATGGACCATTAATGATTGAATTTATTAGCCGAAAAAGCTTAATAATTGCCGAAGGCAAACAAATAAATTTAGCATTATTGTTGCTTGTGTTGAAATCAGGACTGTGCACAACATCCTGTTGAAGTCGAATAGATTACACTGAATTCACGCCATGGACAGCCAGAAAAAATTGTTATTCTGTGTCGTTTTCGGATCGACAAGAAAACGCCGCTTCTTTGGTATCGCCGAATTGACATAATAAGCTTATTAAAAATGAAAGCACGACTACACATTGTGGCTTTTTAGTCGTTTTAGTGATAAAACAGGCCGCGATACAGATGCCTACAGAGACATTTCACCACTCGAAACCAGTGTTAAAACAAGCAAAGAGGAAATACCTTGTCAAAGCGTTATTTATTGAAGAATCTCATTAAAATCGCGAAACGTCAATAATTGAATATTTATTACGGCGTGTATTCCACCATCCGATGCAAGAAAATAATTCATCTTGCATCGTTTGAAGTTGCGGCGCAATCAAAACTTGCACGGATTGAAAAAGTTTCCTATCGCTCGATTTCGACACTTCAAACTGGAATACCTGCCATATTTTCCGAATTTACTTTGCCATAAATAAGGTCTTATCTCAATCAAACAAGCCAAACAAAATTGTTGGTTTGTTGGGGGTGATTAATGATGCGCTGTGATTTTTAGGGACCGAAACCAGTTAGAAGTTTATTCATAAAATATAAATATTTATCCGCAGCCTTCGAATCGATTAATTCGGATTATGTGAATGGAGCTTTCATCCGAATAAAGCCCGCGAATACAAAGATACTTAATTTTTTATTCATCCCTCGGCTTTATCGCTCAATTTAGGAATCACCTGTTTATTTTTAGAAAATAATTTTATGGTGCCATGAAAAGAACTTTGTTGGTATAGAATCCGAGCACGTATGGAGCACCAGCTGCGTATGTATCGAAAGCTTCCAGAGTCGCCATCTGCATTGGTAACTACAATGCTTCAGAAGTGGCCAAAAAGCTCTAATGAGGGACACGTGGCCCACTATACCTTTTATATTTGCATTGATCGATTCTGACGCTGATTCTGATATGCCGCTCATCCATATGGATGGACACGGAGGGAGTGCAAGATTGCCCAAATGGAATACGTTCATGTGTAGATACCATTCATTATATGAAATTTAGAGATGTTTATTGAGGGCGGATTCTTGTATTGTAATCACAGTAGGGGAAGGTACAATACGAATTCGGAATAAATTCCGATATTAATGAGAACTGGAGCTTGGAATTAAAATAGAGAGCGGAATCATATGCGCTAAAATTCTTCAAAACAATCGTTGACAAATACTGTAATTATTGTATTAAAATATATGAAGTGTATATGAAGAAGAAGACCTTGGAAAATACAACAAAACTGCAAGGAAGGAGGTTTAAACGGATGTTTAAACTCCTTATTTAGAAGTCAAAGTTCAAGAACTAGCTGGAAGACGAAAAAATCTCAAATTTCTGTTTGCTGATCAATTTGTTCCAGAACTCCGACCGGACTCACGTGTGCTGAGGCCGTTTATTATTAGAAATTTGTAGCTGTTTACTCGGGGTGGATTCTTGTATTGTTAGTGTTAGGAGTAACACAAACAAATGTCTCACAAGAGGGGACGTATAGAGTTAATAAATCTAAATGGCTTCCGAGTAATCAAATCGATCTTCATTCACTCTAGAGTGTAAATTATTAAGCTAATATCTCTGTCAAATTCGATCCTGTCATAAACCACACAAGTTGTCCGTCTGGCATCCGCAGTTACAAAATATAACAAAATAATACTTTGGAAGCTTTACGTAAACATATCAGATCAAATTCAGAGGCATTCGGGTCAATATTTATTTAGCTAATTGAACGACATTAGTGAAAGATTACAGAACATCGCTTGATAGAGTGGTCCGAGTAAATAAACATTTCGCATATTTCATCTGCAAAATGTTTATGTAATTAACACGACGGCGTCCTTAAACAAATATTATTCATGTGCGTATGGTCGATCACTTGACCCCCTTCGTAGCTATTCATAACTCTTTTTTAATGGCTGGAATTAAATTAATAATTGTCGGCGAACTTCACTACTGGATGATTTACATGACATTTATATTAACCACATTTATTTATCGTGTGGGATTGTTTTATACAATGCCTGTCTAACGGGATTCGCTTGCATATTTGTTATGTCATCCATGGCATTAATTTTATACAACATTTCCTGCAAAAAATATTTACCACCAGGTTTTCAAGTCGAAAACTTCAAAATAATTATAAACGTTTCCTTTCACCCTCGGCATCACAACATGTGCAAAATCAGCAAGAAAATTACCCTTTAAATGAAAAAATGAAATCCATATAATCGCATATACAGCGCTCCATTTGCGTTGGATACAAGAGTGGTTAATATTTTATGATTTCCATTTTCTTGATGAAAGGCTTTCTAATAAAAAAATGTATTGCCAATATTGTAATTTTTAGAATGTTTCACTCAACATGTCAGAATCGACGGAATTAAATTTTTTGTTTGTTACGCACGATATAAAACGTTTGCGTTTAGAAGGAATCATAAAATGAAACTATATAATATTTATGATAACAGGAAGTCACATCAGAAAGACGTTCGTTGAATTATTGTCACTTTGCATACCCCGCATCATGTTTCAGGAAATAATACAACAGGAAGATTCCCTGGCGTAAAGAATAATTCAACGTTTGCCGTCAAATTTCTCAAAAAAGAAATTTTGTTGGTGAAACTTAATCTTGGCGAAAACTTTTGACGTTAATTTGTAACAAATTGTATATTTTATAAAATCCGAGACATCTATTTTTCGACAAAGGTGTCCCAGCTGTGGACCATTTTATAGCACGGCCTTATGCAACCAAATATACACATACGCAATTATACGCATCTATAATGAATATAAATATGTACACATTTACCAGATCACGCATATTTTACATTAATTTCAATTAAAATGGGCTTAGCTTGGCATTACCAAAGAACCAACACATGCTTTTTTTTCTTTTCTATACCACATAATTTGCAAAAAAATCCGAAAAATCGTCAAATTTACATGGTTAAAAAAAAATTAACTATCGTAGTTCGTATTGTATCTTAATGAACATTATAGTATACATTTTTTACCAGTCAGATGATAGTAGCTGTTTAAACTATTTTATGTAACATGTAGCTTAATAAATAAGAAATAACGGTTGGCTCCCATTTAGTGTTTTATCTGCGTGTGGCTAACAATCAAAGTATAGTCAAAAATAGTACATTAAAAAGTACGAGATTCATGAATAAAAAAATGAGTCTACTTATGTAGCGCATATCTCAGATTATTTCATCTGCTGGGAAAGAATTTTATTGTCTATTTGATGCAATAGGAAATCTCACTTATATACATATACACTAAATTTCATCAAATTTGGTTCAACAATATCTGAAATTTGATTTTTATGACTGTCTTTTACATAAATTGTTTTTTCAAACGCACTTGAATATTAAAATTGATGGTTTACATTCTTAAGTATTTACAAAATGATGTGAAATTATATCACACAATGTAATTCTGTAATTTTCCAATGCTCTGCCTTGCTGATCAAGCGAACGTTGTAACATATGCAGTAATAATATTTGAAATTTATGTTCCACGTGGAGACTTAAATAAACATTGATGTTGACGGCTCATGCATTTTACGAATTTTGATCAACGCTGTCGCTAATTACATCTTTATTTACATATTTTAATCGTGAATCTGTAACAGTACATTCGTGTCGAATATTATTACGACATTAATTCAATTGAAATTAATTATACATGTGCATGTTTTAAGCGCTTCATCATTACATAATCGTCAATAGAAACATTTATCCAGATTTGCATCTGCAGCAATTACTATTATGACGTGATTTACTACAAATCGAAGCCCGAGGAAAGTTCTGTCGTTATCTTTTCATTCTGAAGAGTCCGGTTGTTGTCTTTTCATCGCTTTTGTAGTTGAATCCCGAAATAAGTCGTTTATTTTTTGTTTCAGCACGAAGATAACGTAACCCAGGGACCAAGTCATGCATTTCGTTGTAAAACATTCAAGAAGCCACGACCCTGCCACCTTTGCCATCAGCCGATTCTCAACGAAGGATCGTGTTGCAGAGGTACATTAAACCATCATTTCAGCTTCTTTCATTTCGACTGTCCGATAAAAATCTGCACAAAGGCGCGCCATCCGACACGTTTTTTAATCTCTTCCATCTTTCACTCATTGTTCGGTTATTTTTTCGTGTTGTAGTTTATCACGGTAGGGTGTAATGGGAACGATAACTTCACACGTTGTACGCCCGGATATTAACCTGTCTGTGGAGATAAGTCGACAAATTAAATTAAAGCTCCGCAGAGAGCGGCCCTAAAAGTGCGCATTTTCATATCCTTGCCATTCGACAGCGGTACTTATCCAATCTGGTACGGCGTGCCCGACTTAACTTTAATTGGCGGATTTTATTCCGGCGAAGACGGAAAAACGCTGTCAGCACGCGAAGAAGAGATAATAAAAAGCTGCCACGAAACGGTGCTTGATTTTTGCGACGGCTTCCAGTGACGTGGTGTCGGCCTGTCAGTCGGACGTCTACAGAGCCATGTGCAGCATCCGCAAGTGGCGGGATCTCCCCAATGCATATTTTTTGCGAGTAATGATCATGCACGAACAAGGACGGGAAAATTTATTTTTCCGCCCGAGCTTTCGGCCTTTTCACGTCCCGCACATAAATCTGAAGCGCATAATAGAAAGTCGGCATTAAACGACAAAGACTATAAATACGACTGCGTGGGTGTTTCCAATTATGACTGTAAAGAAAAATTAAAAACATTCAAAATTTAAACCGAGATTGGAATTTGTGTGTAATGAATTCGCCACGAAATTTATGACGTTTGGCGTTTTGATAATTAAAAAGATATCAGGTGTGGATGGAAACGGGGAAATTTGCATGGAACCGATTTCACTCGCGCATAAACTAATCATTGTTAATTAAATTTTAATTGGAAGGATCATTACCGATTTTTTATGGGGGGCAGAAACCTCACCAGTTATCTCTTGGATGATATCAAAACGTTGCTTTCATACTGCGATAAAGTTAAACTGAAGAACATTTGAATATATTGTACTATTTAAACTAAAAATTCATTAAAAAATTTGACGACACATAAACCACTTGGGTTTTTTTCTTTCAACCGCATCTTTGATTTACGGTGCAATAATTTTTTATGGGTAAAATAGATCAGATGTGTTTAAAAAAGCTTTTAATTTTATTTAGAAATGTGTTGGCAGAGCGTACGGAAAAATAAATTAATTACTATTCTTAGTTTTTTAAAATAACAAAACTAATCCCTTTACAGATTTATACATCCATCCTTCTTATTATGGTGCCTATAGAATATTGCCTTTTTTTTACATACTGCTTTTTGTTCTCTCCAAATTCATACACTTTTTCTACTTTTTCCCTTATAGGAAGAAATGATTTGTCACTTTCTTCCAGATTTCAGAATTTCACATGTTTACAGTAACTGGTGTTTCTGATCAAAATAGAATTTCAAATTTCGACGAATAAAAATTTGAAAAATTGCATTATGAGAAAGAAGTAAAGACGTGCATTCTGACCCCAAAATGTATCAAAATTTTTGTTTTACTGCAATATGAGCCTTAATGTGCCGAATAAAAATCCATGGTGATATAAGCCCAAGGCCTAAAAAATCCAAAAATGAAAAATAGGAATGCAATAAGAATTTTTGGTCCATAACGCACAGAAACAATCAATAAGCAAATCGGAATTAATTCGTTTTGTGATAGATGAATGAGCCTGTTGTAATAAAACATTTGGTATCTACAACAAAAATGTCCACCTCTGACCCTCGAGATCCCACTACTTAATAAACACATACATGATGCAGCATTACAATTCATAGCCAGTTTGACACCAATAACGGTTACTAAATTAATTATGTAGCGAATGACTTAGAGATACGCCATCGAACCCTATTCCGACATGAATAATGGGATATTGAGAGTCGCCGATAGATTGCAACAACAATACGAACATTATTCACAACTCTGAATGGCACATTACTAGAATTGAACAGCATTGCATTAGTCCCAATCGTGACCATCTCAGTGGCGGAACTGCGAATCTAATTAGGGCAACTGTCGTAAAAATTGCTTGCAATCGTAAAACTTGTGCCGTCACTGATTTCGTATGCGCCGAACACAGTCGGCTCCTAATAATTCACAAAGCTCTTCCAACTCAATTTGCATAATCACCGAATCGCACTAAATACATTCATCAAATCGTAATTATATGTTATAAACACGATGGCATTTGCTCGTCAAAGCCCTTGCTAATGTCATTATTCAGCGCACGTGTTTTGACCTCCCAATGGAAAAATCACGCCGCCACAAGTAGGACAATTTGCAATTTGAGGCGTGTTGACATTGAAACTGATATAGGTTTGAGGTTTGAAATGCACCAAGGGCCGATACGCCATTTGTTATGCAACAAATTCCATTATTCAGTCAAGGATGTCGTTACAAAAAAATTGTGCTATGATACGACAGTGTTATGGGCTTTCATTGGTTGGTTAACCATTAAACAACAACATTTCTGCACCGATGAACACTGTAGCGTCGTAATAAATGGGGGTGTGTAAAAAACCTATTAAATAATATCAGTCGGTATAAAATAATAAAGACAACATAAAAAGAGCCTTCAGGGGTCTGGTTCGTGAAGTGGAGCTTTACCGACAGTAAAAAAATAAGAGCTTAGCTGTATTAATCATGTTTATTTTCCCTTGGCAGAATTATTATTGTTATGAAACTTCGTTCTGACGCAGTTTCAATTTTCATTAAATTACATCAGGGGGGGAAAAATATTTAAACAATGGCGGGAGACAAAAGAGAAGCAAACGTGTTAGAGGTACTACAAAAATAATAAAATTTTTACTGACCTCTTTCTCACTTCTTCGATTCGCATTTCTCTTTGATGGTCTCTGAAGCATGTACTAAAGCTATTTATGTTCAAATGAAATTATTATATTACTAATCAAGCTCTCTTTTCTGTTTCAGTGTGTAAATATGTCTGCCACAAAGTTTGCGAAAGCAAGGTAAGTAAACAAGGCCCATTGTTACAGTTTGCCGCAACCGCAATGACATTAAATTATTCTTGTAACGATTTAATCGATCAGTTACCCCCATCTACAGAAAAGAACGACGTGAATAACAATTAGTTTAAATATCCTGTTTCTCGCATGTTTCATTATGTATGAAGAGAATTAATAATTGACAATACAGTTACACGACACCCATAATGACACATCTGCTCTTTTCCTTGACATTGTAAGCAAGCCAAATCTAATCTGCGACTGTAAATAGTCATGCTGTCATTTCCTTATGTCTTCCATTAATAAATTATTATTGTAACGTTCATACTCACATCGCAAAGGTGATGCTTGCATAGTAATTACATAAATATGAAAACTATTCACGTCTGTCACACCCCCGTGGCAGTTTTTCAATCTGTCTTTTAATTTAGTGCAAGATAAATACGCCTAAAAGCATGAAAAAATAGTAACTTGCATAACTCTCGCGTTTATCATAAATTGTTAATTAATGATAAGCTCCTGTGTAAAATCGAGAATTTAAAAGTGAGTCTCTGTTTCTCCGCGCCTAGTTGTAGGCAACCTTGTTTACAGCAGTGTATTTATGACCTCGTACCTGCGGGCGTTAAAAAGCACATACGTTAAAAAAATAATGAGATAACACAACGTGACCGTGAAAAATAAAAACGAAATTGCATACGCTCCATTGTTTAAGCCATTAATTAGCGTTTTGAAAGGTTATTATTGCAACATTCGTTTGCGGCTATGTTTGAAGAAGTGCGAGATAAAATAGAAGATAAGGCTAGGTGGTAATTATAGCGGGATGGCTTTGTTGGCCATTGTGAAGATGGTGTGATATGAATTGTTCCCGCTGCGACCTTCTCTCCGACAGACAGCTTGGCATTGAGTGTCGCTTTGGTGCGGCAAAAACTGGAAGCTGCGTCGTGTTATTACCTAATAAGTGCTTTAGGTAAACTCAGGATATTGACTTTTGCACGAAACGGCATATCGAAAATGTGATGGGCTCGTCGGAATGATGCTCCCCAAACAGAACGAGTTGCCTCGGCGGAACACGGAGGAAATTCCTCTGGGGATGGAAATAAGAAATTTTAATTGATCAGTTTTGATTGTGTGATGCGTATGGGTCTGCAGGGGCTGAAACAGAGCGGCGACGGCAGGTTTTATAACTATTAAAGTTCAACCACACTCATTGTTCTAAAAATATTTGCCTTGTAAATATTGGCATAATTTACTCACAAAGAACCAAAGTTGATTCAGACGCACAAAGAATCATAAAATATCATTTATTTATTTCTTGCTTGGTACCAGGAATGAAATTTCCTCGTGGTGACGTGATGGAAACGGCGCTTTTTCTGGAAAAGTCTCAAATGGCATTGTTGACCATACGATCTGAAAACTTGCACAAAACAACAAAACCGTTCTTGCGGAGAGATAATAACAGACAAGTCTGAAGAGTCGTGTAATGCCGTTGACTGTTTTCATACGAAAAATGTCTAGCCAAGCATTATAAAGTGATGACTTGCATATTTCCTTTGATTTATTTGTCCCTATATCAAGGGTATTACAGCTGTGACATTTGAATTATACAAGACAAATAATTGGTGACGAAACTTGAAGAGTCATCGGCTCACCCCAAAATTCAAAACCTCCTGATCTCATCCTAACTTTAATATCGAGATCATTTAACCGATTCCCACACGTTCTAAATTTAACCGTTTCCACAATTCCAGCTCCCTGTCTTATTTGGTTAATTAAGATGCCATTAACCAAAAATGTCTCTTTTTGGAATAATTTATTCGCTTCATTAAAACTATATTAAGTACTGGTGGATTTTAAAATGACATGGTTTAATTGAACTGTTCGAAAGCATCTCGAATTAATTCAGTTTGAAACAATCTTCAGACTTATTTGCTATCTCACAAAGACAAGGTGACAATGGAAAATATATTCTCAAGTACACTTTTGAAGTCCCATCAGTCTGTCCGCCTCTGGGGCACCACTTGGGCGGAGAAGGTGGGAGGAGAATCGAAAACTTTTACACCTAGTAAACGCTAACAGATGCAGGGCAGGCTTAACTGTGTTTGTGATCTTTGGGTAAATATAACATAAATCAAAACCCATATCTGCAGTAGTTGGTCGATAAAACAGACTAGTAAATCCAAGAAGTGGCAATTAACCATTTGCATCCTTCGGGTTACCTTTCCGCGTTCATTTTTCACTTTTTTTTTGAATAGCTCCCTCAGCGTCTTATATCCCTGTCACGGAAATTGTGACAATCATTTCTCATGTGTTCCAACAGTGCCTCCTCTTCGCCACATAAACATAACCTAAATAATTTATCTTCTGTAGTCTTCCATAACGTGTTTCCTCGTTCCTCGTACCCAAAGCTATTCATTCTTGTCAGCAGTTCATCAATAATTTTTTGTATGTATGAAAATTACATGGTGTTATTGTTTTTAGGCCACTCAATGCATTTCGATTATTAGCGCACGAGCATTAGCGAGGAGCTCTATTGATCTTGTCCATGTGACTCGCTCGCTCGCTCGCTGGTCCTCTAGGACATCACACCGATAGCGTGAGAACGGTTTGACCTATCGAGTTCAAATTTTGTGTACGGATTCTTTGGCAAATTGTTAGATCTAAGTTCGTTAATGGG
>QDEB01068949.1:0-13440 GCA_004193795.1 Asbolus verrucosus
CACTTCGAGCACAGTGTAATTATAGAAATATGTATTAAAAATGTAAATTGATGAAATTGAATATAAATTGTACAGAAGTTTATTCAAGTAGTTTGTTTATCTACAACAAATAGATTCTCAAAGACTGCCAAAAACTAAAGAAAAAACTGCTTACGATAAATAAATGTAAAAAACTAAATTTATTTTGATGGGAAAAATAATTTCTATAGTTTGTTGGTAGGTTTTCATTTAAGATAGACATATTTTACTTTTGATATTCATCTTCATATAAATGTAAATGTTTTCAGTATGTAAACAACTGTGCATTTGGTTTATTTCTATACAGAAGTGTTTTTTTTTAAATATTGATGTTTTGTAGAGGTCTTGGCTTAACCTAACAAGAATCGTATAAATGTGACGAGTTTATTAACCCAACTTTTATAAGAGTATTAATTAAATATTTTACGGAATTAATTAGTTTAAACCAGATTTAATGCATGATATTAGCAATTTAAAATACGTGGTGCTTAGATTAGTTTATGGTTTACGAGAACTAATTATTGTGCAATAATTGTAATAAATGGATAATTGCAGGCTCTAGCATATTTGCACATTGACACAATTCTTATTTTATCTTCTTTTTTCGATTTTCTGCGTTATTTTTAAATCAATTTTAAAACAAATTTAGATTTTTATCCATTTCGTTATAAAAATTCTTTAGGTCAAGGTCCAACATCGAAAGCCTGGCAGTCAGAGCATATGCATCTTTAAATTCTGTGAATCTTTGAAATGAATGTACCTCTGGATGCCTTATTTATTTATTTATTATGGGTGCAGAATATACACCTAATATTAGCGGGCTCACATTACCTTGCACGCACTTTCATATGAAAAAACATGGGCTATTCTGTTGTCAGTCTGCTTACCAATTTTGATCAAAATCGGTTAAGTCGTCAAAAGTTGTTATTTTGCGGCTCTTTTGGCTTTAGTTTATGATGTCACATTTTAGCAAAAATCTATATATTAATTTTGATCAAAATCGAACTAACGAGTTAAACATTATACTGTTCAGGTTCTTATAGCCTTGATTTTCAGTCATCAAATGATAAGGGATGTGAGATGATAAGAATATAATGAAAATGTTGATATTAAATTTCTGATATATGGTTGGGTGATGGAAGATCATGTTACAGGGTTTTGTGTGGTTCGATCCGTTGGTGTTAGATCGGATTAAATTTAAAGATGTTAAATCGATATTTTATACCGTTTTCGAAAAAAAATAAGTTTTTCTATCGAGATTTTCAATAACCAATTACTCATGTGTGAAAAGTCTAAAACCAAATTTTCTTTTTCACGTAGCTTCTATTCTATTTAAATGAAAAATCTGCAAGATTTGAATGTTTTGTCTTGAATTATATTAAGTTTAAGGATTGAGGAATGTACGCCCTATCGTGGCGCAATGTCCATGTGTCATATTTCTCGTTGAAGTGAGGAATGTATATGTATAAGTGGCATTTCAATATCCTGAATCATTTTCGACAAAATTTGATTTTTCTAAATGAGCGTGCTCAGACCAAGTTGAGCCATTGCAATTTTTACTTTTTGTGTAACATTCTTTAGATTTGTATAATGAAACTGTAAAATATGACAGTGTTATCTTGAATTATGTTGTATTTATCTTAAAAAACTTGTAAGAAAATTCGATTTTTCTCTTGGAACTTTGAGAACTAATGACAAATGCGCGAAACAAAGAATTTTAATTGTTTTGCTTTAATTCGATGTTCACCAAATTTGGTGGTGTTATCTTATTTAATCTTAATTAATAACGAAGTGGAGGTGTGCACCCCTAACAATTCTTGGAGCTACAATGCCCATGAATGAACTTAAACCTACAAATTTAACAAAGAATCCGTACATATTGTATTAGAAAATTCACTAGTTCACATACATACGTTTTCGCTAGTCTTTTAGGGAAGAAAAAGTGTACATATACCGTGCACGGTGAATGGAAGTAATTCAATGGAAAAGGAGTGAAATATGAAACCGCAACCTCGTCGTGAATAAATATTAATAAACATCACCCACAGTGATGCATTGTCAGTAATTTCACACTAAATTACGTCACAATTATACTAACAATAATTCTTGCACAAACATTGTCACGGATAAAACAATACAGATAAAATGGCAAAAGTGTAGAAAACCATAATAATAAACAAAGACAGTAATCTAGAAACGTGCATTTTAGTGAAATAAATTTAGAGATAACGGAGCGCAGTTACTGTTCCCTGAAATTACTTTTTGATCTGTATTTAAGAGCACATTTTTCTTTATCGTCCTCATTGATTTTAAAGTCACGATTGTCAGAAGTGAACACTTTTCGATTTCCTGTTTAAAATTGTTCAAAAGTTTGTCAAGATAAAATTACTCATAATAAGTTTATTACCAAATTGTTGCGTCAACGGAGGATAAAGTTTTATTATAATTTTCATTCTTGCCAACAGGTTAGATAAATCATAATTTATCCGTCCCAATTCTCAAGGAACGGTTTTTCACTTATTGTTATTTGATAGAATAACAGCGTGTGCACTGTAATCAAGTTTTTCAAAACAAGTCCGACAAATTGGGGCGCAAATGGGTCAGTTTCTAAACCCTTCATTAAAATTTCTAAGTAAACATTGCATAATTTTATGGGAGGTCTGATGTGATTTGGTGCATAAGGAAACGGACTCGTGATTTAAGTGGAAAAAAATGAGGATAACCCAACAAAGTCGATTATGTTATATCTACTCTAAGAACAAATTTAAGGTCATACTGCGTTGTTGCCATTGTGATTATTGTAATATCGTGAGCTTCATATTGAAAATCAATTCGTAATGGATAAGTTCCTTCGGTTGTAATAAATCATTTGGGGATGTGCAATTTTGTATAAAGAACTAAAAATGCTCAATCCGTGCCTTTGAAGAAACTTTATTTCAGAACAAGAAATCGACCCTTTCGAAGGTAAATTCAGATTAAAATAATTATACACCAGGATCGCAGAAACTGGAAAAAATCAGAGATTAGATAGATGTTTGTAATACAATAACATATAGATAAATAACAGACTAAGAACACAACTAATATTTTTTAACTCAAATTAAAATTATCTTGGGTATGGCTGTAATCACAATAAATAATAGGACTCACAGATATTTAATGATTTTTTAAACTAGTTTAAGCAAGGAGAAAGCAGCAGGACGTCATGGAAAATTTTGAATTTTGTATAATTTCTAACAATTTTTTTTTCTTGGTTTGGCATATTTGAAATCAGAAAGAAAACAGAAAGTTCAAAAGAAACAAATGATTACTGTTGAGAATGTTTTTATTGCTCAATTAGCATCATTATTTCATGACAGTGTCTATGAATATGTTTATCTGGATACATTAATATTCAAATAATTTTAGCAGGATCTCGTAAAACCAAAGTGATGAACACTTTTTCAACGTTATTATAACCTTTTTCTACAATCGCTATTCAAAGTAGACATTTGTGCTTGCATTTGTCAACGCAAAGTTGACGTTTTCTGAGGACTGTCACTTTGTCGCTCTAGAGCGACAAAGTAGCAAAAACGCTCGCCCGTCCAATTATTAGCTGTAAATCAAAAAGGCCATTCATCACCCTTCTATGACAACGAGCAGACAAATTTTATTGCGTTGACAAATACAAATGTCAACTTTAGATAGCGATTGTAGAAAGAAACATTTTTGAAAAAAAATTAATCTTAATTATTGTTGCGACAATGTATCATTTTGGGCGCTTAATACACAAACAGTTACTTTCTACAATCGCTATCCAAAGTTGACATTTGCGCTTGCATTTGTCAACACAAACTTAACGTTTTCCCTCACTTCGTCGCGCATAAGCGACAAAATAGCAAAAACGATTTCCCGTCCAATTATTAACTGTAAATCAAAAAGGCTATTCGTTGCCCTTTTGTGACAACGAGTAAACAACTTTTATTTTTTGTATATAAAAAATCAGTGTCTGGAATTGTTATTAACAATTGACAGAATTTTACGTTTAATTTTAATATTGATAATGAGAAGTAATTTTGTTTTAAAATGTAAAAAAATACATTTTTGAAAGAAAATGTTGGAAACTCATAAATCAACTTTTGGTGATTATGAGTCTGCTGAATGGTGAAGAATATAATCCGACTCAGCAAATGCAGGTTTGTATTTAGGAAGGATTTTAACATTCCTGAAGGGTGTGAAATGCGGGACGGTCATTATCACCGACAAGACGTGTGTCATTTAGATGAACTTTACACTCCAGTACAAATCTACAAAATTGAGGGCTAAGGGGCCGCGGGTCGATGCGAATCAGGAGGCCATAGTTAGCTACTATGGTAGAAACATTTATAATAAGTCTTTATAATTTCAGTTTTTTTGAATTATTTGGTGTTTTTTTTTTTATCTGATACGTAATTAGCTCCAAGTACAAATTATATCTTTGCGAGTTCAAACCTGTTATGTGTATCTTATGAGTTGGTTTATTTGATTATGGTGCAAAAAACAGTTTTTTTCAGAACTCTAGCAATGTCGTTCACAAATATGTGAACGACAATGGCATATAAAAAAATATGATTATTATTTAATATCCACCATAAATATAATGGAAATTATTTTCAGTTGCTTTTTAATTAAAATAATGTTCGATGAAACTAGTCGTAAACTCATCCTCACCGTTCTCAAGCTTGTGAAGAAGGAAAAGAATAATTTAAGACCAATTAATTATTCCAGTTCACTGTGAAATGAGAAGAACTGGCGCACTTTAGAAATTTCAGATTGCAAAAAAAAAGGAAATCTAAAAATATACCAACAAATAAAGTTGAAAGAAGAAGTACGATTTATGATATGTATAATTACATTTGCTGATCACCCTTACAACTTTGAGAAAACGTTTAATTGAAGCTTTCATTTACAACGCCAGCATATCAAGCTCAGGGAATCTAATAATTTCCATGGGTAAATATATAATTAATTTTTTACAAAATTTTAAAAAACTACCTTGATTTAACAGGATGTCATTATAAATGGGGCAAAAATGGACGTATCCTATACGAAAAACCGACGTCGTTAGTAAAAAAATAACTTTCTTAAGAAAATATTCAGAATTGAAAAGCAAGAACAACTATATTATTGTTTTTCAATTCTGAATATTTTATTAATTATTATTATTAATTAAATACCTATTTAATTTCATTTTCTTGGCTGAAACATGGGTGCTTTCGAAAGGTGGTAGTAGACATTCCTGGCAAGACGATTCTATAAATTCATGCGAAATAACATATACACACAAATAGAGGTGAAGGGAAAATGTACCTATATCGTACCACATACTGGTGGAAAGAACCGATTTGTAAGCGAAGCAAGTTTAATTTTTTGTTCCACGAAATGCACGAATGACAGCTGAACTTTTTGAAACATGGATGAAAACGAAATTATTACCATCTTAGAAGAATCAAGAAGAAGAAGAATCAAGTTTTGGATCATTCGGTAACGACTGAAAAGCAACCCACTTCAGCATGGAAGAATGAGGAGATTAAACAGTTAAATGAGATATTGTATTTTCGCCGACCGCTGTTAGACCTGAACTTCTTGAAATAGTAACAAACAACAAAAAATCAAAAGAATTTATAATGAACAAAATGATCGAAAAACATAGTCATCAAGTTTTTTGAGACTATATCTCCGTATCACTGCCTTTACAATCCAATCGAATACATATGGGCAACAGCAAAAGATATTATGATTCGCGTATCGGAAAAAAGTAGTTTCTCATTTGCAGCTGTGTTAGCGATGTGGGCTGAAACTTTAAATACGACAACGGAAGTTATTTGGAAAAATTATGTGAATTTTACTCTATGAATCTTAATTGTCTCAAGCAATACAGACCACTTAAATATTTTTTGGTATTCAATATGTCCACGTGGAAAATTAATGTTCTTCAGTAATATGCACTTTCTTCGGACCTTGAAGAGATCCCAGACTTGAAAGAGCAAGTAAAGTTCACCTTAAAATCAATAGAGTTTTGCGTTTTTAGTTTTTGATCCGCTGAAGTTCAGCAACTTTTGTGAATGTAATGTTAATTGTTTATCATTGTGACGTAAAAGACGTGTAATCGAGTGTGGCAAATGGCGTTTTTAAACAAATGGGCGGACTTGTCGATGAATTATAGGAAAATCAAGAAAGAAAAAATGATTTCATCAGCGCAATTCAATTAGTCGAGATAGAATGTAATTAATTTGGAGGTGTTACTATATTTTTAATATTTCCATTCGTCAACGGACAGTTGCTAGGCACGATATTTTTCATGATGTTTGTGTATGGCTGAAGATGGTAATCAGGACGTGATATCTTAGGTAATCTCGTTAGATAACGTTGTAATTAATTAAATAAATTATTAATTTTATCGACTCGGGATCAAACATCATCGGAAATTACTCATTAATTTGGCGATTAACGCAAAATTAAATTACACTCTCTTGGAGATTTTTACGTCACTGTAATTAAATAAAAACAACACACGTCTCATAATAGTATCTAGACAAGCGATCTTCGTTTTTGAAATATACATTGCGTAGTTGGTGATCTGATGACAAATTAAGGATATTCCGCTGTTACTAGTCCACTATTTCCATTATTGCTTAAAAGAAAAATCTCTAAAGAGACTGTAACCATGTCATCGATATGTCAGTAAAGAATTATTTTTGTTACAACGGCTGGACTATTTATTATAAATAAATTTCATTTCATGAACTTATATAGTGTTTCCATGGTTAATAACTCACTTACCGCGACCATTATTCTTCTTCATTTTTAACTGATTGGCAAATTAAGAATTTGCATTTGTTGTGCATCTGTTTTTAGTTTGCTGCAAATCTATTTTGGTTTTTTTACTTTGATATGTAAATTAAAAATGACTTTTATTTTAGTTAAATTCTGTTATTTATATTTTGTTACATTACAGATTCATTTCCCAATCAAAATCATATACTTTTACCCGTTTTAATCTATACATTTTTACGTATTATACTGACTTAATGACTTGTTTTGAGGTCACAATTTGATTCTCTTCAACATATGTTAACTATACTCATACAGATTGTTTAAGGCATATAAATAAACAAACACGATGTCCATCAAAATACATATTTTGAAGTTTACAAAATTTATGTGATTCTGTGATTTTCGAAACTGTATTTTATTTTTAATTACAGTATTATATTAATTGTTTTGAACAGCTGTAATGGTTAGTCTATTCTTGGTGTTGAATAAAACCGAGCAAAATAGATAATATAGTTTATTATTCCTGTCAACAATCTATTTTGTGTTTGAACTGAGATTTCAAGAGTTTTTGAAATTGACTAAACCGAACCGCCAGTGATCAATTTATTACAAATGTTGAAATTTTTCGAAAAATTTTAAAGATGAATGGTTTCACTCTTTAAATATCATTGTTAGTTTTTAAGTAATACCCTGTTTTTTAACACACAAAATGTCTGAATTTATAAAAATTCATCAATGAAGTGTGACGTTTTTACTGCACCGTTTATTTTATTGGATAATAATTATTGCTCTCATTTCAAAAATCGTAGAAGCAGTCACCATTTATTATTCTTTATAATACAATTTAGAAAGCAGCATGAATAACAACTAGTAGTTATAACAGGTACAGATTCGAACATTTTATGATTAATTATTGCTACAAAGGGGGCTATTTAGACGATAATCACTAGAAGTTTTATATAATTTGCAGTGTTGTGTTTGAAAAATTTTAGAGTGGTTATCCAAAAATTTGTGAAAACTGAGCGAGAATGAGATAAAGACAACAATTTGACAAGCTGCAGCCAGCAAAGTTTCAATATTATTTTCATATTTTGCGCTTCATGTTCTCCCGATAATGACATTTGCTTTATTTCAATTAGGATAGGTCTTCAGCGACCTTTCCCGGTGATGTCGACCGCTTCGAATGGTTAACAATCACTAATGATTTGCAGACACACACATATACACATATTTAAATTGCAAAATATACCATGAAACAATTTTCAACGAACGCAATGCGGTTCTTGTTCGTAATAAATAACAATTGTGCAACCTCAGTTACACGGTTCAAACTCGAGGTTGTAATAAAACGTAACACGAATCTATTTAAATATATGAACAGGCTGTTCCACAAAACTGGTGTGCAATCGATATAATTTATTACACGAACAGACCTTGGCCACCACAACCATGCGACCAACAACCACCAACCGAATAGACAATTCGGTTAGAGTAACCGGTTCAACAGCTACTGGCCGTTCAACTGGTGAAATGCAACCGAGATATTTTAATTACATACGACCTTCCTTCTAAAGAGAAGAGTTACTCGGATGACCAGTAGTCGGATTTGAATAAAATCGCCATCGCACAGTGGGAATTATTTCAGTAATTCTTTTTGCATATGCTTATGCAGATTATCAATAAAACGACGTTGTCATCTTTCTTCTACAGTGCCGTTAACTGTAAAAATTACTAAATGAATATATTGGAAACGACCGATCGATTTGACTGGAGTCGGCTCTACAGTTACACAATTAACGTTCATTAAAATTTCTCTCTTCTGGATTTACGTCGGTTTTTGTCTGTATCGGGTTGACAATCTTTTCAAATATCTTTACATTTTTCTCTCGATAACCCATTATTGCGTCTAACAAGAATCATTTCAAAAAAGACGCCAAATTTCTTTTGCTGCTAGTGCCAACGATCGCTCAGGAGTTTAAGGTTAAGGTCACTGTCGACCAGATTCGAATTGCTAAATATTTTTATTGGCAATATGTCAATTAGTGATGACGTAATGTAGAAACTAATGATTCACGGGCGCCATTTTTGGTCAAGTTTATATTCACTATTAACGGCAAAATTGACAGGAAATTGAATAAAACTAGTAAAATTTTTCGCCTCAACCATTCGTAAATATCACTCAAATTATCTAATCGTTTTTTTCTACGATGACGGATGCTCAAATGCTCTTGGTTGTTTCAAATTTCAATTTTTACTTTTCTCATCCGTCGTTCTTAATAATTACCATGGTGATGCCGACGATCTGAAGCTCGCAACTCTTTCCGTTGATGCGTTTTTAATTCAAACAACACGACGCAGGTGTCGCAAGGGTTCAAAAAACCACTTGCTGGTTTGCAGCGAGGGTTCAACAACCAAGTTTTATGTATTATATGGAATGCTAAAATTACTGATCGAGTAGCATTTTATTGTGTTTTAAAATGTTATTTATCGTTGCTATTAAATAGAGCATCTTCGTCAAGGAGGCTTGGAATGTCATTAACCACTTTCAGCGAAGCTACACCCAACTTTACGGCTGAAATTTGCATCCAACAGTCTCTGTAAGAAGGGAATTTTTGACACCGTTAAGTTTATTAGTGACCGTTAATGAGTATGCCAGTGATAATTTTAAAGAGAAACCAGCTACAGATACGTTTTTTTTTTTATTCATGATTATTGTTCGAACAAAAAACGAGATAATGAAAATGGAATAGATAATTAGACAATTATGCGAATCAAAGAACCATTATAGCGGAGAGTGAGGTTATAGGAGATGACGAATTTATTTTGGCTGAAATTTTCTGACCAATAATATTAATCGATTTATTTCTTCATGTCATACAGCTTAAACCATGTAAGATAAGGTTTCATAAAAATATAAAAATAACGTTCGTAAAATATATATTTTTTAAATATGGGGTGTTCACTTAGAAAGTGCATTAAGTCACATTTGACATTTTAATAGACGAAGATGCCTCAAGAAAGGGATGTGCTCTCTTAGGCCAGAATTCTTACGGCATCTTCGCTTATCAAAAAGTCAAAGGCGACTTGATTCACTTTTTAAATAAACACCCGATACAATTTAATACTTAATTATAAATTTTATCAAGTGTCAATTTTAGCGAGTGTTCCATATTTTGGGGCCCAGTTATACAAGGATATATTTTTTATATTGTTTCGCATTAAAGGAATTTTTTTTTGAACATCTTTTATTAATTAATTCAATTAACTATAAAATTCAATGGTTTTAATCCCTAGGGTTCTCAAGTTTTTTACGTCACAAGATGCTATGTAAATCTACTAATGCAAGTTCTGTTAGTTAACTATTTCGAATAATAATCTGGAGAGATTTATTCTCATTATCCACACCCCAGTTTTTAATCAAGAAGTGTTGATATGAAGGTGAGATAACCGATGCCTTCTAAACCCAGATTAATTGGTGGGTTAGCACCTTCTTTTAATAGTTATGTGAATGCGCCAAGTTCATTACACTCCCTTCCCATTTATTTACATTGGAGTTACTTTGAAAGCAAAGACATTCCATTAAAAAAGAAAAAGCTTCGGATCGTGGGAAGAATCAACATAACAACCCTACGCTAGTTTTCCATCGAAATAAAAGTCTAATAAAATTAAACAAGTATAGAGTTTCTATATTAAAGCCACTTGCACACCTTTAACACCCACCACGTCCTGACAACAAAAGAATTTATTATATTCTTTGATTTAAGATTAATTTCCTTTTAGAAATGTGTACGCATCATGGAATGGGTGTTTAGAAGAGACATATAGTGGGCGCTTTATTAATTTTCATAAGAAATCGACAAGTTTACGATTCTCTTAAAAACGGAAATCGCTAAAGCAAGTTGTTAGTATTCAACATTTACATTTGATGACCTTACAGGGTTTCAAGTTAAGTAGAATGTGTACTTATTAACATATACTTACGCAATGATTATGCACTCTTGGGTGGATGGAAGTCATGAACACTTGCATATTATTTCATTTTAAATTACTTTTTGTTATATAAGTGAGAAATAAAGATTCTTGAAGTGAACATTGTGACGTCATCCACGTTCGCAAGGTCATAACTAATCAAGTATAGTGATAATATCAAGATAAATTCCCACCGAGTTTTCATTATGTAACAAAATCTGTAACAACAGCAACAGTTTTTTCTTGAGTTTACCTACTTTGTGAAACGTGTAATGCAATTACATATTTCAGTTTGTTTGGTTAATTATTGGTTACTTATATAATATAGATAGACGTAGGCCCTAATTTGCCCATTAATTGTTACTCTTCTTATTAAAGGATGCTCCTTAAGAAGGTTATCCTCATATCATTACAACTTCGTCGACTTTAATGATTTTATCATTATTTATTGCCTGATGGCTTTTAAATGTGAATACAAGTATTGTATTCTTGGACGTAATGTACCTTCAAAAAGTTATATTTAGGTTTCAAATTCTTGATCTGCGAGACCTTTTTTGTTTTTTAATGTAGACACTGGAATATTTACAATAGTAAAATTTAAATAATTTTATTTAAAAAAATAAACTGAGTGAATGATTACAAGAGTGATATAAATAACTCAAAAAACATTTGTTCTGACTAATTTGGTGGTAAATAAAAACAAAATTTTTGTAAAATCGTAATTTTGTGTTTTTATGTTCTCTATTATTTTATATTATCTACAAAAATATTTTTTTCAAAGTCGTCATCTTGATCTGTAAGAGTTCTTCATATAAGGCCGCACAATGGATCACTTGGAAGATTTGATCTTTTTTAAGTCAATGAGTCTACATTTACCATCGTAAGGTGCACAGATCATTTTATCAATGCAAAATAAAACGCTAAATTGATTTCTTGAAAGTCAAATGAAAGTAAAGTGCAAACAAACAGGGCGTGTATACGCATTTTTCTTTTCTGTATTGAAGGATAAATAATGCAACTTTTTAAAGAATAAATAATTATTTGCAATTTACAGAGTTTCATATTTAAGCAGCCACAATTTTTCGGCACAATAACCAAATAAAGGATCCTGTGCTTAATTAAAACAACATAAGTTATGAGATGAGATCAACTTTCTTCAGATATCAATCAAAAAATGTCATCCGAGGAAAAGGGTAAATGTCGAATGAAATTCATTTTTTAATCCATAAAATTTTGAATAATTTAAATTTAATAATTCTTGCCTTATCGTAAATCAAAATACGAAAGTTATTGTCTCCTGTTTCCGGATTAATTTCACTCAGCTTCAAGACTGAAAAAACAATTTTGACCTTTGCAGCACCCGCTATTACGGTATTAAAATGTAATTAATGCGTGGTAAGATGAAAATATGGAAGAGAAATTGTTATAAAGGTCACGTTTTTCGATAATTACTGATGGTGGATTCTCATCGTTAATAAATTTCTCCCTAAAAAATGTAAATATAGGTAACTCTTAACCACACGAATAATTAATGGATGAATAAAGTACTCAATAAGTTAAAAGGATGAATTTTCACTCATGACAGACACCACTTTCTTTTAAGTAGTATTACAACATTAATACACTCGAATATCTTATGAATTAATTGTTTAATAGAGCCTTTAATAAAACGGAATCCATGAAGAAAATTATGTTCAATGTTTATGGCCTTGACCCTGATAGAACGTATTCCAAAACATTCAAAGAATTACCTTTTTTTAGTTAGCCCACCTGTTAACGTTAACAGCCCTTCTTTGACAAAAAAAGCTATAAATTTTAACCGATTTCCCATTGGGAAACCATTGTCCAATTCTCGTAAAAGCACATCATTTGGCAAAGAAGTGTCGACTGCTAGGACCACAGATAAACTATTTTATTCGTCCAGATGTTTCGCATAATTAAAATAAAACATGAATCATACGAAGAGTAAAAGTACTGTCATCTTTTCCATTCTTTGAATAGTCAAATGCTTTTTATTCACGAAAATTTACGGATGCCAAATTGAAACAAATTTCTCTGAATTATGACGGGCTATTGCAAAACTTGTTTTTTTTTTTTCTTTTAGTGGCAATTTGATGGTTTCATGTGGTTGAGTTGGCTTCAAGAACGTCGAATTCATTTTCATTGCCGATCAGGACTCATTTAATTTATAAGTATAGGATTGAAAGCAGCCCCAGAAATTCGGCACTTGTCAGATAAACGATTTGGAATTTAAATAAACACACCACAAGTGCCATAAATCATCATTTTCCCAATTTTTACTATTTTTTTGAACGGGCCTAATTAATCCACAAGGAATATATAATCGAAATCTAATACCGACTGTAATAATTCAGGAAGCAGCAGGGCGAGCAGTCTTGCAATGACTGTCATTATATGTAACATAAAATAAGACACCTCCGACAATGTTAATGAAGGCCTTCGCAATTGTAGTTATTAAAAGGCTTGTCCTGTAATTGCATGTCATTCTCCTTTAATCAATATTAAACTATGGTTACAATTGCATGATTTTAATTGGATCATAGTAACAAAACGAATAATGAAATTTAATAAATCGTTAAATCGTTTTAAGTACGCACTATACAATACAAACGAAGGAAATAGTAATTTACGTCATAA
>QDEB01068952.1:0-12730 GCA_004193795.1 Asbolus verrucosus
CAGCAGCGCTTTCAAATTTTTTATAAACTTACTGTAACTATAAACGACAAACATGTCGCCTTAAATTCAGTTCGACGAAGAATGTACCCCTCAATTCTGAAATGCGTTTTTGTTGTGGTCTGTGACTTGTTTCTTTCGAAATAATTGCGCTTATGTGACGCTATCTTCGGGACAAAATGGTAATTAACACGTATTTATGGGCTACCACTTCTCATAAATATTTCAAGCGGTGTACCCTCCAGATATGAAATAAGGCCTAGGGATAAACAGAGCAGCTCACGAGAGGGTGGCAACTAATATATTAGTTTTTCAGGAAGTTTTTCACATAATATATTCGTTGCATCTTTACCAACCTCCCTCGATTCGGTGAATTATGTGTTTAGCTTCCAGCCGAAACATGATTGCAGCAATTTTAAATAAAACGCATCTGCTGGTCGGTTAATCACGAGGTCAGATTTAGTAGATCGAGGTTTGCCAATTCCTAACTAATAAATAACGCGACCAATTATTATTTAATTGTTACTTGTCGCCTGTTATTCCACAAGTTGCACCAATTAGTGGTTGCAATCCCTCAACTGGTCGCTTTTAGAACTCGGAATATTGCATTTTTTCGGAATATAATTAAATCGTCTTGACGTCAATTAAGCATAATTGCTTTATTTACAATGGCTGCAATAGCGCTTACTGCTTCTCACGTAATAAATATTTATACACACACCCGAAAAAATCTAAATTGATTACAGAGTAAGTTTCGCTAATCGTTCTTTACCTATTATGGAAATTCTGTTATCTAGGAGGCATAAATTAAAAGCATGGTAATTGGATAGCGATAATTAATTGCATTATAAAGTCGATCGTTTTTAATTAAGCACTTTTTACTTTGTGAAGTTCTAAACTGTAGACCAATAAAGTGTGGGATTTAAAACATTATAGCATTTTTAGAACATCGTCGAGTTATACAGTGCTCAGGTGTAATAATATTCTTCGCATTTTATTTATCTGTCAACAAAATGTTTAAACCAGAAAAGATTGTCAAACGCCAACACTCTACAATCCCGTTTTCGGCGGCGTCCTGTTTTATGCAAATCAAGAGAGAATGATACCCAGATCAAAAGCAATTTTTGCTTTCTGAAATACGATCGGCGATTAATTGGCGGTTACGTCTACATCTGGATCAAGTTCAATTTCCCTTAATACAACACGTGTCACAGCAAGTACAACCCGAGGTGAAACCTAACTGTACAACTTTGTTGTTTCATAATTTGAAAACAACTAATGACAGTCCGAGTGTAGAAATAAACATGAGCTATATTTCTCGATCAGCGGTTTTACAAAGTAATGTTAAAATTATGTAAATGCCTCCCTGGCATTTAAATTTATTTCAATTTGGGATCACTTCTATGATCAATTCTAATCGGTTTCCAATTTTTAGAATAGTTCTTCGACACCGCTATTCGATAATTTCGACCGGCGGGGAGTGATTTAGTAAGGACCGGGTAAGAATGTCGTTTAAAAAATAGAAACTTCCTTCACCTACAAGTTATACAAATCAACCGATAATGAAGTTTGTTCCGTCAGTATTTAACAGTTTATGAGATGGAAAGAGCACACATCATTATTCCTTAAAAAGAAGTCGGCAATTAGACCAGCAACATTCTTCACACACCAAGGACAAATAAACCCTTTTCGCTGTGCTGCCACTTTCAATCGGACAATGGTGTCTGCAGATTTCATTTCCACCACATGTCGCAACCATCGATCGGCCTTTTTAGCCTCCGTTTCTTCGTCGATGAGTTGTCTGCAGCCAGGAAGTCCTCGTCCAATAGAAACTTGAAACATTGCCCACTTATCAGCACTCCGACTGCTTTCGCGCCATTCTCCACTCAGCATTGACGTTAGCAATCTCAAAGAGAGAAGTAACGCATTATAGATTTACTCAACTACAGATTTGTTGATTTTATTTGCCCTGTTTACGTCAACTGTTTCAAACGGACACCACAAATAGACCATAAACGCGGCTCTTCTGTTTTCTGCTCGGTTTTGTCTTTATTTTGGAGACAGTCTAACAATATCCAGGCACGTTGATTGCACAAAAGGACCAAAACCACAGCTTACACACAAGTACGCACTCAAATCTTGTCGCTCGTTATAATACCATCCAACAACAACAGTGTATAATTAAACATTATATTAGCGAAGCAAAAAAATGACCCAAAATTTTGATGAGGTGAAATGGCTAAATTTAGAATGTCTCATCGAGAGTCAAATTTTTCTTAATTACTTAATTTGTTTATATCTGAACATTGCGGCTCATTAAATTTTCTTGTAAGTTTTTATTGATGTCAACATGAATAATAAAGATAATAATGATAGAGAAAAACAAGGCATCAGCGAGAACTCTAAAAAATGTTTTAATTAGTCCGACATCTAAGATGAGGTGTGACACACCACAAGCACTTACATTTACATAATTGTTTTCAGTCCAACACACTACGGCTTCCTGAAACCATTTTGTCACCAAATTTTTCATCTCTCGACATTCTCATATTTTCTAAATTAGAAGTAATTTATGAGTTTAAAGTACTGTTTCGAAAAATCAAGTCAGGAATGCAGAAAAGACACGATAATTGGAGCACATTTTGTGTTTGCAAGATCAAGATCGGAAATCAAAATATTATTGAAAATTTTGACAAAATCTGTTGTATTTGCAACACGCCCACTCCTGGAGGACTCACTAATGTAGACTGTTGTTTCACTCACTCCTTTTTCAAAAAATAAAAAAATAGCCTCAGTAAAAAAAATGCAAACTTCAACACACTCTTAATAAGCTTCAAAAATATCTTCAGAATCACACTCCTGCCGTAATCAGTTGTTTTTTTTAACTTAGTAAATGATCATCTTAACACTAAAATCGAATCAAAAAAAAATCCAAATAATGAAATATCCTAAATTTTAATTTCATACATTAATCTTAATATAAAACTTGTTCACCAGAATTTGCTGAAATCTAAACCATTACTCTAAGGTGAAATTTTAATGAAAACTGTTTTTTTTTTTTTAATTTGTACCTTATGAAATATTACCATCGTAGCAACAGCGTGGGTTAATAGTCCTAATAGGCCACCACAGTTAAGATTAGGTCATCGCAAAGACCCATTTTTGTAGAATTTAAAAATAACATTTTCGAAAAAGATTGAAAATTTTCAACAGGCGCCCCGTGAGTTCAAACGGGGTAAGTCCGTGCCCCCCGTGGAGCCGCCAGCGCTTTTATCAGCTTTTTTCGATGACGTCACGCCAGTAACAAACATGATTTCAACACATATGGGGTTCAAATCTTCACAGAGAGACCGATGGTGTATTAGAGAGTTTGTATATTTTTAATATAAGAAGGAAGCTATCAAAAATGCGTGCTTCTGAAATTCCAGTCGCTTCATTAGAGAAAGTTTATTCCTGAACCAGATAATAAATATCAGCCTAAAATACGAGGGCTAATTATGTAAAGATTAGTCGACTACATTTCTAAGTTCTTCAAAATAATTAATACGATTAGACCAAATTCGACCTGTGAAAAAAATCGAAGAAACTCATTTGAAATTTAAAATTAATTAAAAACAAAAATACTTTAATTACTTAATCATTTGATGATTGGGTAAGTCATTCTTCCAAACTCTGGCCCGGCAATGCTAACCGAATTCCACCCATTTAATACATAAATAAACCATTTATATGGTTATATGTTACGGTCTATAAATATAAATTGCCAAATTTTCGCAAACTCGTGGGCATTTCAACGCAAAATGTGGCCATTTCAATGCACGTTAGCCGAATTGGCTAAATTCGTTCTATTTTTTAATTTGCTTTTAACTGAAACACCATCAAATTCATAGTTTCGATACGTTTGAAGACGCTGCCAAGACATGTAAGTGCATTAGTGGTTAATTACATTCGTTTTTCAAAATAGCAGAATGGTTTTTATTTGTTGACTATAAAATAGAGCAAAGACCACCAGATTTTTATGTGTTCGTCAAGGTTGCCCGAGACCATCAAAACCGGCTAAATTTTGAAATCTTTCGCTAAATATCCAAAGACCCAAAAAAGATCAACCTCCAGACTACGTGGTCTACTTTAAGACATCTACATCAACGGAGTTTTTGCCGTTGTATATTTAGCTGTGCTTGCAGACTCAATAAATCTTACTCGAATCAATTTCACCACTAGACCATCAACTGCGTGTAAGCAAAAAGTTCAATTAGGAAAGTCGACTGCTGGGACGTAATTTTTACGTATTTCGTGTGGTTATGTCATACACACGCCATAAATCTCCCGCATGAAAGCGCAGACGCATGGCTGTATGAACGAGGCTTTAGATTTCAATTTTAAACGTGTAATTCTTCCAAATGCGTACGTTGGAATTTACAGTAAAATTTATAAACTTTTTTTGAGTACTATTATTGTAGCTTGGTAACGGAAGATTTTAAATAGAGATTTATGCCGGCAAAACGCTGTCAGCTTAAACCGCTTCCATGTAAATATTTATTAATCGAATTAGTTTTGAAAAAAAATTCTTTCATGTCCCACCGTTTCATTCATGGTGCTGGTGTTCGGATTTATTTTAGATAAATCAGAATAAAATTGAAGTTTATAAAAAGAAGTGACTTTTATAAACAAGCGCCGATCTAATTAAGATATTTACAATCAGTCGAAAGTGGAGAATAAATAAAGCTTGTTTAACTTACCGTTTCGAGGGAGTCCTGATGCAGGTGTAAATAAGCAACGACAGATCACAGATGCAAGATGCAAGATCGGCGAGACTGTACCTTTTCTTTTTTTTTTACCAAGTTTCACAACACAGCACGAAAAATCCACACACAGATTATTGACCCAATATTATATCATGCAAAAATAGCGGGCAATTAGTCACAGAATTCGCGATCCCGGCGCCTAGATAAGATCATCCAGAAGTGAATCAGATCAGAGCAAATATTCACGGGAATTCTTTAATTCCTTAAACATCTATCACAACAAATTCCAGATTTATCGGTTATTATCTAAAACAAAACAAACCGTCACTTCCTTTAAAGAGTTTATCGCACAGGTAAACTAAACAGTCGATTAAAATAATAAATTATTACTGGCACTAGTATGGCAGGCTGCTCTCGGGCTACATCACGTGCTGTTCAACGCCGCGTCCTGGAAAAGCCGTCGAAGGAGAGCTCCACTCCTAACAACTCGTCTTCACCAACTGGCAGGACTTGCACTGTTAAAGATACAACTGTTGGTAGCAACAGAGGGAGCATGTTGGACACCACGACAGCAAGCGCTGACTGTTCTGTAAGCTCACAGAGCAACACAAGACTTCATGTCCCACTACTGAGCGACGGCTTCAGACATAAACCACCTAAACGAATTTCCAAAAAAATTAACAACTGTTAATCCTGCCAACCGCGGCATCCACTCGGAGCAGTCATCGATATTACGTCAGACTTCGTCGTCGCGATCTGCTTTATCTTGTCGTTCGTTTCCAGCAACTTTTATCTCTCGGGGGTGCGTCGGCCAGTTTCGAAAGTTACGGGCTCCAAGACGCCGAAAACGTTTCTTATCGCTTATCTTTCCCAATTTCCCATGTTCGTACATGCGATCAGTGATAATTAATTCTTTGTTTCATTTTCGATTCTGATTTTTACTTTTACCGTGTTGGCAGGATTATTCGACACGGACGGAATGTCTGCATAATAAGGCGATGTTGCGAAAAGCTAACAGGAGAAAATGCAATAAATTAACTACATACATTTGATTAGGCAGTGTTCGATAACGCAGGTAACTTTCAGATCTCATGAATTGTGTCAACTTTTAAAATCCAGAAATTTTGTAATTTCTGCCGAGAGCGGTTAATATCAAAAGAAATTAAACTGGGTCTTGAGGAAGGGTCTTAGATAGCCATTATGTGTAATAAAGCTTTTCAGCTCGTTGATTTTTGGAAAAGGCGTCATAATTACAACTTATTCTCAAAATCATCAAAATCGAAACAGTAAAGAATTTTTATCAATGTTAAATTACGATCTCGGTGAGTAAATATTGCTTTTAAGAGCTTGTCAGTATTTATCGTACTGTTTACGAATTAAAAAAGTGAAGAAGAATCAACAACAGACAAAACACAAAATGTTTATTTAAATGGAAACACTCCATTGATTTCAATTCGTAGAATCAGAAAATTGAAGAATATAAGTCAAAGAATAGCAAAGAAATAACGAGATGTTTATATTTGTCTGCACGTTAAAAACAAAATTCAACCCAGAAGCAAGATCTACAATAGCAAGTCGACGAAAATGTTAAATTTCACAGTATCATCTTGAGTTAAAAAGAAAAATGTTTAATAAATAGCAGTTAAAATTTAAAAAATCAATAATTAAATTAGTATAGTGTCCGCTTATAACGAACCGCAAAAGACTTGTTGGTTATGGTAAAAAATCCAAAAAATTCAATAAGTGCAATATGGTTCACTATGACAATTATTCTTCGGATAAATGAAGAGTAATTTGGTTTTAACTGAAGCTTATTAGCTGGTTCGTTATAACCGAAACTCTCCACATCCAGATATTATAAACGAACTTCGTTATAACGACAGAAGTAGCTTCATTTGCCTATTTAACCTTTTCTTTTCTAATGCCTCTGTAGCACCAATGCACGCATTTTTGGATTCTCTCCAAGTCAAATTTTTGGCTAGACGCATAGCTGTCATTACTTGAATATCGAGGAGCTTAAGACAATCATTTTTCTTGATAATTTACGACGATTGTAATGATTCCAAAAACCGTAACCATGACTTTGCAAATAAAAGCAACGACGCTTGTCATTGATGATCAAATAATAAAATCATGAGTGGTTATGGAGATTAAGAATTCGGAGAAAAATTTCGGGGGAGACTTGGCAAGAAAATCTTGCGTCTTATTTGGAGTCACACCTGAATGGATTAAAGTGGAAATCGTGAAAAGTAGCAACGCTCATACACATTTTTATTAATTACCAACGGAAAATGTGATCATTTTATTTTTAAAATAGAGGAGAAGGTTGTCAAATGAGTTTTTGTTTTATTGTTGTTACTATATTGTGAAATGTTTGTCGCTTCGTTTTTCATTTAAAACTGCCCAAAACGAGTTATTTATGTTTCGAAAATTCATATCTTAAGCGCATATACCATAACTTACAACCGCAAGGTCAAAAGTAAAAGGTGAAAATTTTATCAGAAGGTGGCGACCCTTTAATTGCATGTAAAATATCACGTAACAGCGGTGATTCTCGTGTTGGAATAAATTTGAAAAATTTATACACCCAACGACTTCAAAAGAGGAAATGAATGTAAACTATTTTTGTAAAATAACTGAAACTCGCTTTCTAGAGTCTAGCCACGAGATTTATATCACTCTATACATAGATATGGTCGAAGCAGAACACACAAGTGTTATTTTTTCGCTCGCCTCTTTAGCAGCCTCTGATATCCGCGAAGTCGCTCGATTGGCCCCCATTGTCTATAAATTATCCGAAAATTTCCCGAATTTTTTCATGATCAGCGACTGGTGAAACTCAATACGCCGAAATATATTCAAGGAATCCAATTTTTACAACTGTATCTGTCAAAGCGGTGGCTACTCGTGTTTTTTATTAACACTGTCAACCGGTCAATTAGGAAAAACAAAAACTTTCAATTCAATCAAACAATAAATATTCCTATTGACACGGCAATTTACACTCTGCCAGCCTAGGCCATAAATTTCAGCTTATCTCGAGCTTATTGCTACTTCTTCACGTCGTGTAAAGCTAGACTAGAAAAAATTTATTGTGCGTAACTACCGCGAAATCGGAAATTGAAGCCTCATGGAGAAAATATTATAAAGAGCGACAACAAACTAGGTTTTATGCGATCGAGAAATCCGATTCGATCTGCGAAATTATATTATTTACCATCGAAATGTTAAAACCAAAGTGATCGGCGATTATTATACTGCAACCATAAACTGCACCTAGCCAACATGTTATTGCCTTATAACAACTTAAAAAGTGTCTACATAACGGCATCTCATGCAGCTCCACATTAAAATCACCAACTCTTGCACAATCGGCGACCACTTTCGATAATGCTATTACTGAGGCAGTCTTGCAAAACTCGGGGGTTTAGAATTTGCATAGCCGCTCCGTGCCGGAGTCTCAGCCGAAGACGCCCAAAAAAAGCTGACCTTAACAAGCGGAACCGACTCCTTCGCTCCGTTCAATTTGCAGTCCCACCCTAAAATTAGCAGCGATTACACAGTTCGAAATTATGGTCAATTTCGTGGGTTTTCGGCTTCCAGCGAAAGATTTTATCTCCCTCATTGATCATCGTGCACTACCGGCAATAATTTCGGCCGCGGCCTGTTCCACAACGTATTGTGATTAAAAGCTTTTGCAAATCTGTGATCACTTCTTCGCCAAGTAAGAAGTCTCCTTTCGCCTCGCCGATTGCGGAACGGATGCGAAATTTATAGGTGTCTAGTTATAGGAAATTTACATAGCAATTTCGTGAGACATTTTGTATTATGGTAATAACAATTGGGCATACATTCTCTCCTTCAAGCACCGACACTGCTCAATTTTTGCTGCGTTTTGCACGACTTTTTGATCGTTGCGTTATTCGGTAATGAGGAAATCGGGGGTAATTGCAGCTTCGAAGGAGCCTTAAATAACCCCTTTCGGAGAAAGGCTCAAGGAAATCACGCGTCCACACAATGAAAGATGTGCGAATAAAATGCGGGAGAGTGTCAGTTTGTTCTTTTAGCGATTTATTAACTGATGTTAAGTCCGCTCATGTGTCATTTTTGCAGAAAAAGTCTACTTTCCTTTTAAGTAAAAACAGCCAATTCCATATCCATATAGGACTGTCGGAATCCTTGTTTATCCATGCTCTGCGATTCCCTACGTCCACTCTTTACTGACACAGCCAGGTGGAACCGAAACTGACTAAAATTTGCTTTTTCTTTCAGCTTAAAAATGTGGAATTGCGTCAGATTATGAAAATCTAGAAAAACAGCTGCGATGGTATTACTCTTCTCAAGGATTTGGAATAATAAATCTAGCAATAAATATAATTCTAATTCGGTTTATTTTGCGTGTCTGAACTGCTAATAATTTCCAAAGAAACTGGTTATGGGTTCCAATTGTACAGAGGAATTGTTAAAACAAGAAACTGAACAGTTTCATCATTTTAAACATTAATTTTCTGTTGAAAACAATTTTTATTTTATTTTTGAGTAAGTATGGTGCTCTTGACTTAACTTGACTTGACAACTTGACTCTGTAACGTAACCATCTCTCTTCCCAAGTCCTGGCAGTGGTCTACCAGCAGGGCCCCCTTCAGGTGGATCCACCAGAAATAGTAATCGCATGTAAGTACTCCAAGATACTCAACAAATTTTTTTAATTTTGTATTAGTATTGTAACGACAATATTGTTTATGTCATTTTGTACACAAATAAAGTTTTACTTTAACATGTCCCTGTCTTTGTCTTTCCAACTAACCTTGATATTGATTTCTTCTTTTTTTTTTGTAATTCATTTCCATTTTTGTCTTCTCTGTGGATTTCCATGTTTTCAGTAGAAACGTGAGAAAGACATTAATATCATTTCTTCTCATCGTACCCCAAGTCTAAAATTCCTAAATAAGGATGCAGATGTTGCAGAAAGAATATGGGTAGAAATTCTTTTCCATAGCTGCACGATTTAGAAACGATAAAATCTTTATCGAAATCCAAAGACTGAATACCATCAAATTTTTGAAAGAAAAAGGACCTTTAACCATGAATTGGACATACAAACATCTTTGAAGAAATTTCTGCAAAGAGATGGAATATTGTTAATGATGTGTGATTTGATCTGAACTTATAAAAATCTCTGAAGATTTAGAAGTATATTTGGATCATGATTTCAAGTCATAATCAAATATTTTTTCATATTGTTATATTTGGGGTCTGACATCAATTTGGAGAAACCTGAAATTGAAACTTATCCAGAACAGAGCAAAGATTTTGACTTTTTTTGGAATTGTTCACTAAAAAGCAAGTATGTATTTTTTGTTACAGCCTTTGATTTAATACCATGTGTGTTATTGCATAATTCGGAACCTAAATAAGAAAAAAAAAACAATTTATACTTCTTATTACTATATTATTACAACGAATGATGAATCCTCACAAATATTACAATGAATTGTATTTTAAAAAGCTTTTATTTCAGATTCACGGCTTCACCGCAGAGGGAGACTGCCAAAGTTAGAATGTATGAAAATTCAAAGTGTATTTGATTAAAATGTAGCTTGGAAAAGGCGATTTGGCAACATCTAGCTAAAATTTCAAAATTCAATAATTTACGTCTGTTGACACAGAGTAGTTATCAAAAATTTATGAACGAAAGTGTTTGCAGACAGCAACAGCAAATGGACATAACAAACAACAAAAATATTTTAATAAAAATGTTATTTTTGCCACGATTTTCGCACCAGTTACAACCAGGATTTTGTCGAAACTGGCCATCCTCCAATACAATGATTTACGCTGCCTTCTTGAAGTTTTCGTCAACAAAAAGTTCCACTTTTCGAGTACACTCTCAAGTGTTACTTCGTCGCTTTAAGTGACGGACGTTAAAACTGTTCATTTGGCTAGAATTACCACTTAATCTGATGAATAATTCGTCGTAAAATCTTTTAATATATCCACAAAATTTTACATTTCAATTTTGACGTTAATGGAAATATAAATCTCGCGGTTATCTTTGCGATGAGTATCTTGTCATGTTATGGATTCTTATAAAAATTAATATTTATGCAGCGTATTATTTAAGAAATACAGTCCATTAACTTCCAAAAATACGACATGTTCCAACTTTTTCCCACATGCGACGGGAGATTTTAATGGCTGTCATGAACACTTATCGGTTGATATAATTTGTAAAACCAGCGAAACGTTGCATCTAGAATTCTTTTCTCGTTTAGCACCATTATTCTGAATGCTACAATTATATTTTTTCTTTAATACCAAGAAGCAATTTTGTGGTACTTGAGCAATTATTCAATTGCTTAAATTCGTTCATCTTAATTGCCAGTTTAATAATTACCTCAGATTATTTCTTATTACTTTTAAATTCTTGAAAAGGTTATGGTTATTATCACCCACTTTTCCACTTACCCTTGCTTTTCCTTTGTTCTCTGTTGTTGTTGCCATTATCGCTACAATCTCCATAAATTCTGTTCAATTTTCCGCAAACTGTTCCTATTTATTACGTGCATCAGAGTGATTTGGCCCTTTTCCAATGGTGTTTGGAATATGTGGCACATTATGTGTCTGGACCGTGCAGATATTACGCTCGAAGAATTTACGTATTTTTAGGAGTATGTGTCTTTGCAGCAGCTACGAAAAAAATTATAATAGATATTTTTATTATTCCCGAAATACGAGAAAATTTCCAAACAGTCTCGCATAAAAAAACCGTCTAGACTCGAAACTAGTAAATTCAGAAATGTTTCCTTGCGAATCGTTCGGCCATAAAATCAATCACGAAATATGAAAAATACCCGGCGACGAGTTAATGCGAATTTCGGGCCCCAATCTCGTTTATGCGTGGTGAAAGAAATCGTTTTCACAGATCTGGAAGCTCTTTCTCGATGACGTAACAATATTAACGACAATTATTTTTTTATTTATGGCGGTGCTATCGGTGGTTTTACAGTTCCGTGGAGATGGTGTGACGGTATCGCGCATAATGAGTTTGTTTACATCTTGCGACACATGAAAAATGTCGCTTCCACTCGATCTGATCTTGTTTTTACGAAAATTATGCTATCTTCGCTGCCCATCGCCGTGATTCCATCGATTTCACCGGTCCAAAATTTTTTTAATAGTTTTTGTGATTATTTTTGAAAAACATTTTCGAAAAACGCTGTATCCACAGTTATAGCAAAGACCAATTGTTTCAGATTAGTTGCGAAAAATCCATAAATTTCGTTATTAAATAGCCAAGTGACCTCCATTTGTCACATTCTTCTCTGTAAATGTTATCAGGTTTTTATTTCCTGTTAATGACCGTAAATTTTATTGTCTGGGTTGGTCGATTGCCTAAACTGACTCTTACGACATCAGAATTTCCAGAATTTTTCTTCTGACTTTTAGTATCTCTCTTTTTCTCCATTTGACGAGCTGACCGCAAGGTTAACTTGTTTGAAAATCGGAGGAAACATCAGTGGGGTTTGGCAACCCCGAAACATTTTCCTTTTCGCATTTGCCGTCAGTTTTCTGTGTCTCTGTTCAGACATTTTATATTTCTTTCACCTTTCGTGCATCAACCTCATTATTAATTGTGGTGAAAATAAAATTTTATTTATTCTACACCCAAAAACGATAATAATTTATGTTAGTTGCCAAACGTACAGCAGGGTTGTGGGCCGTTAACTAATCGAATGTCATGGAAACAACAGTTAAAAATAATTTAAAGATAAAACAAAATTCAAATATTACTTACACATTCCGAGGCTGTTAATCTAACGTATTTTTTATCACATTTTTAAATCAAGGTTTAACTCTTTTGTACAACACCATCAATTACCTACCTAATAAATAAACAGATTACGTAATACCGTACAATTTTTCATTGGAAATATTAAGAGTTATGAAATATTCGTATGTGAGCAACTTCATTTTTGAAAGCACAG
>QDEB01069077.1:0-13342 GCA_004193795.1 Asbolus verrucosus
TTTGGCAAGTAGAGAGTGCGGCAGCCCCCAAGAGCCAGAGAATTCGATCAGGAGCGCCCGCCACGGGTGCGTTTTTGCTTCGATGTGAATCGGGGAAAGACTGTAGGAAGCGGAGAAACGGGGAGTCCGTGATTCATAGCTCCAGCGCCGCCTAATCTCCCGTTCCCATCCGACCATTGTCAATTACCCAGTATGGTCATTTCGGCGTAAACTACACGATAAAAATCACGTGTGTGTGGGTTTCACGTCTCCCTCTCGTTTCATACATCTTGAATAACGCAGGCGAGTTGTCTGTTTAAGGAATTTTCGGGCGCCTCCAACTTAATTTGAATGTAGATGAGAAAAAAGCGGATGCGGACTGCGACCGAGGAGAAAATTCCAAGAGATTCGTCGATAAGGTTTTATCACCGGGTTTCGGCGTCGTCGTTTTTTATCATGCCGGCTACCGGTTTACGCACACCTGTACGGACGATAATTCTAACACGTTTTATTAAAACCGTGGAAAAAATTATCTTTTAATGAGGCGACTCGGAGGAATTCTTAATGCGAGCGTTGTGTGGCGATTTGTGAAACGGCCACGTGTGTGGAAACGTCTCTTGGCAGTTACTTAACGCAGTCGGCCCCTTTGGTCCGACTCGACCTGTCCACACCTCAGCTGTTAAACTCTCACACCTTTCGCAGCGCTACCAGTTTCGCTTCATTTCAGGAATTGCTCGGGCCCGGTTCTCCTTTTTGCCGTCCGCGCCAGAACAAAGCCTCGCCAAACGCTGGAAATGCTAATTGGCCGTCGAGGAACGGAAATTATGCGCGCAAAAACACGCGGATGGCCGTTATTAAAGCGTTTCGGGTATTGTGTAAAGTCACTCGATTATCAAAAACACGCGCTTTTAAGGCGATCGACAGCGCCGTCTCCGCGCACCTGCGCCCGGGCCTGACTCACCCGAAATTTTGACGGAGCGGTGACCACGGCCACACCTCGACCATGCACTCGGAAAGCTTTGACGAGGGGTTTGCGAAAATCGCCGGTATCCGGCGAAAATCTGGTCTTGAGGCTCACCACTTCGGGTCAAAAATTTTGACGGGCCTCATGGGAGAGGTCAAAAACGACCAAAAGCAGAAATTTTGCTTGCGGAACCTCAAACGAGCATAAGAGGCCACCGAGTTGGCAAGAGGGATTACAAAACCGTGTTGCTTTGCGGAAGAGGGACTTGGTAACGTCCGTTTTGGGTTAATCCGGCAGGAAATGGAGCGGTTATTTTCGCGGCGGACTCGGTGCGTCGAGAGTCCGGCGGTGACACATTTTTTCCCAATTAGCCTCCGTACGATTTTACGATCGAACAACAGATCGGCCCTAACGACCCGACATTCCAGCGATCGTCCATCGAGCTCGTTATGTTCGCTGGCGAGTTGTTGCGGTTGTAATAACCGTCGGGACGTTTCATACGGCCTCGCCGAATGCGAAGGAAGTGAGTAACGAGTGAGCGGAGCCGTCCGTAATAATATGGAAAAATCCGGGCGGCCGGACTTTTAAGTGGACGAGGCGGCGGAGACGACAGGTCGAAGCCGCATTTTTACGCCTTTTTTGCAAAAGCTGGTCGCTGTCTGTCGGTCGCAATTGCTGTTGGGGAGAAACAGCGGCCGAGTTGACGCGGCTGCGGACTTCGACCCAGAAAAATCCTCCTCGGTTTGGTTTTCGGTGATTTGGTGACACGAAATGACGGATTTGGGTCCGAAATTGACCGGTATTTGAGTAATTCCGCATCGGTTCGACCCGACGCTCAACTCGATCTTTGTGGGTTTTCCAAAAGTTGGTAAAAATTTTTACCAATTTTTACAAAAGTCGAGAAAGGTCAGGTTGAGTCTGTTTTTGAACTGATATGAAGTACTCATTGTACTAAGAAACATATTTGAGAAAAATTTCAGTAATTCTCCGATTATCTGTCACAGATTTGGAAAACAAGATCATCAGTCTTAAAACTGAGGAAATCTGAGAATTATAGAAATAAAAGAATGGAATTTTTCATTTCAATTTTCTCAGTATTTTGGATTTGGAAACAACTTTCGATGGATCCAGCAAGAATCAATCATCGGTCTCACAATTAAGAGGAAACAGTGAGAAATGTCATTGGAAATCCAAGATTATAGAAGAATTCGACTCTAGCCTTCTCAATAAAAAAGTGATGAGGAAGAAAGTAACAGATCAAAATCAGCAGAATCGTCAGTGTCAAGGAAAGGTAATGAGATAGGTCATTTTAATATCTTTGATGAACGGAGAAACTTCAACATTCCAAAAATTGAGAAAGAACAGAGAACGAAAAGAATTTTCATCAATTCAGAAAGAGTCGACTTAGTTTTTTCACTTAATTCTCGCAAATTTGGAAAACAAGATTAATTGAGTGTATAATCTGAAAAAGAGGAATCGAGGAAAACTGAGAATGACAGAAAATTTAAAAGGTCAGAAAGACTATACGAATTGTCACTGTCAAAGAAAGATAGTGAGATAGGTCATTGTAATATCTTTTATACTCTGAGAAAACCTCAATATTTAATTTAAATATTACAAAAATTGTAAAAGAACTGCAAATTACAAGAATTTGAAAATGAAATTTTCACTAACTTCGGAAAGATTTGATTTTAAAGAGACAAGGTGCAATATCATTGCCAAGGGAAGATAATAAGACAGGTCATTATAATGTCTTTGATAAACTAAGAAAATTTCAACATTTAATGTAAATATTCCAAAAACTGAATGAACAGAATAATCACACTGTAAGTGACAGAATGAATAGAATGAAGACATTGTAAGTGCAAAATTTTCATCAATTTCAAAAAGAGTTGACTCAGTTTTCGCACTATATTGTCACAAATTTAGAAAACAAGATTGTTTAAGTTTATAATCTGAGGAAGATATAATCATTCGTAGAAATTAAGGAAAGCTGAGAATGACAAAAATTTTGAAAAGTGAGAAAGATTATACAAATCGCCACAGTCAAGGAAAGATATTGAGATAGATAACTGTAATATCTTTGATAAATTAAGAAAACCTCAACATTTATTTTAAATAGTCTAAAAATTGAGAAAACTGAAAATTAGAAAAATATGAAAATGGAATTTTCACTAATTTAGGAAAAATTTTACTTAAAAAGAAACAAGGTGCAATATCATTGTCAAGGAAAGAGAATAAGATTGGTCATTGTAATATCTTTGATAAACGGAGGAAACTTCTACGTTTAATATGCACATTCCAAAAACTAAGAAAGAATAGAGAACGAAAAGATTATAAGAATTTTCATCAGTTTCAGCAAGAGTCGAATTAATGTTCTCACTATATTGTCGCATATTTGGAAAACAAGATTGTTTAAGTCTGTAATCTGAAAAAGATATGATGATTCGTACAAATTGAGGAAAACTGAGAATTATAGAAATTTAAAAATACTGTCAAGGCTAAATAGTGAAAAAGATGACTATAATATATTTGATAAACTGAGAAAGCCTCAACATTTAATTTGAATATTCTAAAAACTGAGAAAGAATTAAAAATCACAAAAATTTGAAATTAGAATTGTCAGTAATTTCGGAAAGATTTGACTTAAAAAGAGACAAGGTGCAGTCAAGGAAAAGATAATGAGATAGGTAATTGTAATATTTTTTATAAACAAAGGAAATTTCGATATTTAATGTAAACATTCCAAAAATTGAGAAAGAACAGAGAACCAAGACACTGTAAGTACAGAATTTTCATCAATTTCAGAAAAGTTGACACAAATTTGGAAAACAAAATTGTTTAAGTCTATAATCTGAAAAATCTGTTCCAGTTCGTACAAACTGAGGAAAACTGAGAATGACAGAAATTAAAAANNATAACTGTAATATCTTTGATAAGTTAAGAAAACCTCAACATTTATTTTAAATAGTCTAAAAAATTGAGAAAGAACTGAAAATTAGAAAAATATGAAAATGGAATTTTTCACTAATTTCGGAAAAATTTGACTTAAAAAGAAGCAAGGTGCAATATCGTTGCCAAAGAAAGATAATTTAATATACACATTCCAAAAACTGAGAAAGAGCAGAGGTCGAAAAGATTATAAGTATAAAATTTTCATCAATTTCGCAAAGAGATGACTTAGTTTTCTCACTATATTGTCACAAATTTGGAAAACAAGATTGTTTAAGTCTGTGATTGGTACAAACTGACGAAAACTGAGAATGACAGAAACTTAAAAAAATGAGAAAGATTATACGAATTATCACTGTCGAGGAAAGATTGTGAGACTGATCACTGTAGTATCTTCGGCAAACTGAGAAAACCTCAATATTCAATTTCAATATTCCAAAAACTGAGAATGGACTGAAAATGGAATTATTAATGTGAATAAAATAACGAATTTCAGAAAGACCTGCTCATTAAACTGTCACAAATTTGGAAACCAAGATTGCTTAAGCACTCACTTCGCAAAAGCGAACGAAACCACAATTAAACGCGTCCTCTACGTCCCTGTAACACAAAGCCAGTGACGTGCCATCATCACTCATCCGGCTCTCAAGGTGGCATCTCGTCCGTACGCTTTTCCTCCAAAATCCCAAGCAATCTCGTCCATAACTCCTCTTAATGATGGTAATTTGGAGACATAACAGCATCTAAATAGTCCAATCAATAAATTTTTGGTCGATCAGATCGAATTAAATCGAACTGGTTTCGGTTCGGAAGCGTGGTGAGACGAGCGCGTTCGCCGGAAGCATCACGAAGAAATGTCAAAAATCCCACGAAAAAATCGCCCGTTAATAAGGGCCCCGGACTTAATTGATAAAGCCATTCCGGCGGCGGTTGCGAAACCAGCGAATGTGGAACCAATATTTTCACCGATTTACGATGCTAATTAGGCGATTTTTTTTTTTTCAATTTGGCCATCATCGGCGGATGTGGCCGAACCGTAGGTGAAGTGGGGTCTTAGGAAGGCATAATTCACCATCACGCCGCTGCTGGAGAACGCGAAATAATGAATCCAATTAAGGAGGGAAGCGCTTCGGAAAGTGGAAGTGCTCAGAAATTGAAAAAATTAAGTAATGAGTCCGGAAAAACTTCTTTCACTTTATTAAGTAATTTCCTCGCATCAAAATGAAAAGAAAGAAAATTANNGAAGAAGGGAGAAAGAATGTGAGACGGTGAGCTGAATTATTGGAAAATATTTCAAGAGATGGAATAAGAGCCCAGTCATAACATTTCGGGAAGGATTCCCTCCCCGCGGGGGTTAGCTGCGGGTGACCATTCTACACTTGTCACCGGTCCTCGCGCTACATTTCCTTACCACCCATCAATCTTTGATTTTATCGCTAACGAGATCTACTAGAAGACTTCTGTACCTGCCTCGTGACGCACGATTCCAACCGCACTAAATCATCCCTCCGCTGATGACAAGCGTCCCGAATTAATTTCGGTTTTTTCTCCGTCCCGTCTCGTAAATAATTTCGCCTTATCGCCGTCCCGTCCGAAACTCGATACGCATGTGGATGTGTTAAGTGACGGTTCGACATACGAAACCGACCAAATTAAAGGCCGATAAGGCCGCGATCCCAGATAAAACGTCAATTACATCCGCAACTCCCCATAGACAAATTGTTATTGGGCAAATCCGGGATTATGGAAAATCGTTGGGGTCGAACGGTCACCGATACGGATCCGGACGGCGATAACGCGGACCGAAGAGAAATATGTATAATTGGACGTTGCGGGTCGGGGCGATAAGGCGCCCCCGGGAGACCCACAAATCCGGCCCTGGATCGGGTGCAGGTGCATGGCGGTAGCCTTCGGGGGCGAGTCCGGCTCTCGTTGTTTATGTGACGGGTCTTCGAGCGGCCGGCCGCGATCTACGACGCTCCGGTGCCATATAGCAATCAAAGAAGTACAACCGCTCGCAGAGCCGCCGCCTTGTCTTCGGCCCACTTTGTTTGACGATGGATAAGTCGCTCAATCATTCATCACGGACGCTCCGAGGTCGCGATCGCAGAGCGGGATTCATGCAACGAATAGTTAAACTGTTCATAACTTCAGATTCTGAATCTTCGTTGTTGGACTCTCGAGTTTGGACAAGTTGGAACGAGGTTTCACTATCGTCAAAGAATTTTTCTTCTTCTGTTCTCCTCGCGATCTGTACCTAGATTGGCAGACAAGCTTTCTTCTCAGATTTTCTGTATTCTCTTCAACTTCAGTGTCATCGCCATATAAAGTCTTGATTTTTAGAATCATTACTATTTAGAACGTCTTCAGTATTCTCTTCTATCATATTTTTGAACTTTTAGTTTCGTTGTCTTCTTTTACCAATTTTTCCACGTAAGAATTTCGCAGATTCGCCAGTTGTTTAGAGTCTCGCTCGTCATTTCTTTGTTCATTACATTTTTCTCGGCAATTTCTTGTTCTGAAACTTTCTTTTTTCTGTGTCGAACACTTCATAATAAGATTTCATCTCATTATCTTCTGATTCTGAGTTTTCATTGTCGAATGTTTGAGCTTCAACAAGCTTTTTGTAGGGTTTTCAGTATTTTCTTTTTCTTCGTTTCATTCTTTTCAGAATCTGGATGTTTACTGTTAATTTCATTTGTGACCTGGTTAAACCTAGGAACTAGCTTTCTTCCCAGATTTTCTGTATACTCTTCACCTTCAGTGTCATCACCATATAAATTCTTCATTTTTAGAATCATTACTATTTATAACGTTTTCAGTACTTTCTTCTATCATATTTTTGAATTTTCAGTTTTATTGTCTTCCTTTACCAATTTTTTCATGTAACAGTTTTGCAGATTCAACAGTTGTTTAGAGTCTCGCTCGTCATTTCTTTGTTCATTACAATTTTCTGAGCAATTTCTTCTTCTGAAATTTTCTTTTTTCTATGACAATAAGATTCCATCTCTATCTATCTAATTGTGAATTTTCATTGTCGAATGCTTGAGCTTTTTGTAGGACTTCCAGTATCTTTTTTTTCTTCGTCTCACTCTCAGAATCTGGATGTTTACTGTTAATTTCATTTGTGACCTGGTTAACCACTGGAACAAGCTTTCTTCACAAATTTTCTGAATTCTTCTCCCCTTTAGTTTTATTTCATTCTTCTTCAGTCGTTTTTTACATCTATTTGTTAATTATTTCTATTTCTACGTCAATAATTTTACCATCAATTTCTTTACCATTCATTGAGAAAACCCCTTCAGTGGTGATATTATAGTTACTGTTGAATAACTCTCCTTCAATCTGTGGAATTCTCATGATGAGATTCAGTTTCGCCACCATCTGATTTTAAATTTTTGAGCTTCAACAGTCTTTATCTAATTCTTCTTCATTCTTGTTCACTTCTGTTCTCTCTTTGCATATATCCGCTGTCAATTTCTTTTGGTTAAGTGCTAACAAATTTTCTTCCTGGATTTTCTGCACTCTCATGATTTTAGACGCAACAATCTAGCCGTCATCTTCAATATTTCTTCTACATTTTCGTAACTGTCTGTTTTCAAATTTTTCATTTTTTGGTTTGATCATTTATTGTGCTAGCAGTTATTATTTACGGTCATTTTCTTCAGAAGTTCCAGTTTCTTCACTTGTCTCATCCTAACTACTTTCCGTTATTATGGAGGTAAAAAATATGGAAATTTGCAATTTATTTAATTTGGATCACTTGAATTTATCTCATCTGAGATAAGAGATATTTTCTTCATTTTTAAAATCATTAATATATGCAACATCATCAGTACCTTCTCCTTCATCTTCATGTGATTGGTTTTTCTTGCTGGTTTCTTCACCTGCCGTGAAACGTCATTTTCTTCCGATTTCTGTTCTTCTAGACCGAGAGGCGAATTTGTTACTAATTTCAATCTTGTCAAAGACTAACTTCCTCTTTCGTCACAACTTTCCTCTCACTCCCAGATGTTAATTAGTTCCCAAGTTAACAGCTTTATTTAGCGTCTTGAAAAGTAGGTTTTTATGTTCCTTGTTCATTGTGCAAGTATTTAAATAGCGTAGCGCATGTAATTCCGCTCTCTAATTATGCATGTTTACACTGTCGGCGATGGTGGCTGGCAGAATGTTGCGTTTGCTGACGCCAAAGGTCACGCAGAAATCTAAGCCCCCAGCTGGCTCTCCCCGTTTTTAAACGGTCTAAGCTCCGAGTGCATTTTAATGCAGTTTATATCGGAGGTAAATCCCGAACGTTGCGCCCAGTCATAGAGATCCGGGAAGTAATCCAGATTTGATATCGATTATGATATGTTGCGGTCAGGGAGGCCGTCAAGTCCCCCGAGCGTCGTATCAGAAAGGACAGAAACGTAAACCGATCCAGTGGCGGAACATCAAAACGCAAAAATCGAACACTTTCCACAGTCAGAAACGAACTGGTCCACGGCATTCGTGCGGCGATATCAAAAAGGCAATTAGCTCGGCGGACACTGCAAGAACGGCGGCCTCGAGATAAGCGGTTGGCGATTTTTGACAGCCCGGTGGAGGTGTCCCACGTAATCTCATTACCCACGAGGGCAAACGGCAAATAAATCGCGGAAAAGACACACATACAGAGTGTCTCATCATAAAACGGACCGATTTCGCTTTTTCACGAAACGCAAAATAAAAGGATTGGCGCAACGGTGAAGTTAAATCTGAGTGATGAAGAAGAATGCCGTCATTTCCCCATCGATTTTCTTCGTTTTTTCTTCTCGGAACCGGAATTTACGGGCCTCCCGACGTGAGGCGTTTTCTCCACCTGGTTTATGTGACGCGTCCTCGTTATAATCGTCGTTCTAATCAATTCTGAATATCTTGATTTCGCGGAAAGCTCAGCTATGCGGCTACCGTTCGAATTCCTCGACTAATTCTCTCTTTCCTATTCGATAAAACAAGAACAAATGTGTCCCAGTCGAAGAGCTGTCTCGGAGCCGGTTTTACGATTATGTGACAGTGGTTCTGGCACTAATCCGCATAAATCTCCATCAGAAATAATGTTAATAAGCACCGAAAATTGTCTCGAGGCGTTTGCACAAGTACAACCTAGCCGGAGACGTCAGGTGATATTATATCGCGCAGCTGCCATCTTCAAATTGTAGCCATTTCACGACTTTTTTTCACCATTGCTGATTTTCTTCCTTTTTTCAACGGTTCAATGCGCTTCCTCGCAAAAACTTATTATCACAACGTTACGTTATTTACACTGTTACTTCTGTGGTTTCTTGTGATTGTTCTTCCTAATAACTACCTTACACATGGCACCATCGCACGATACTCTTCTCGAGTATCTAGATAATGTCTCCTCATTCTGTATTCTTCATTATGATCATATTATGTTGTTGGGTGATATTATGTCGATCAGTAATCATCACATTACATTAATTAAACTAATACTTTTGTTGTTTGTAGTTATTACTCTTTCTAATAACTACGTTACACGGAGTATCATCACACAATACTCTTGTCGAATAGTTAGATCACGTCTTCTCATTTTGGTATTCTTCATTATGACCATATTATGTTGTTGGGTGATATTACGTCGATCAATAATCACCATATTATCATTACATTAATCAAACTAATACTTTTGTTGTTTATTGTTACTATTCTTTCTAATGACTATGTTACATAGAGTATCAATGCACAATACTCCCATCGAATATTTAGATGATGTCTTCTCATTTTGTATTTTTCATTGTGATCATATTATCTTGATCAATTTTTTGATATTGTCTCCGAGTGAGTGACTTCCTATGAGTTCTAACAACTTATTTGAGAACCGAGACATATAACTAACTAACTAACTTTCTTCAAAGATTGTAATATGGTATTAGGTTCCGGTACAATCATATTGATTTAATGGCTGACCTCTTAAATTTTGTGATTTCATGATCTTTTGACTAATCTGAATAATATCAAATGGAATGAACTGTTTTATATAAAAAATGTTAGTAAAAGGTATCTTCCAGAAAATATTCTTAAATGATTCTTCTTGTCCTTGATGCTGTTAACGTCTTCAGTTCAGTATTTTGTCAGACTGAGACCTCACAAGGTCAAATTGTACTCTTCTAATGAATAAAATGTCAATTTATCATTTGACTGACATAAGAGACAATGTTCCTGATAGTGATGATCAGTGTTCCAGTTAAAATGTTGCAGTGGTCTACAGAGCCAATTGCTCAATAACAATGCTGCTTGGAAGTTGCTCTTTTTCCTAAAACCCCGCTTCAAAAACCCCTTGAATGTAGCTACTTTAACTAAAATTTTGGCAAATACAGTTTACAATCAATTATACCACTTTATCATCTATAATGAAATTATTTCTTCTCAATCAGAATTTAACAAAGAACATGGAACTTCTACAATCTTACTTAAAGTCATTTTGTATTCTTCATTTCGATCATATTATATTGTTGGGTGATATTATATCAATCAATAATCACACATTACATTAATTAAACTGATACTTTTGTTGTTTGTTGTTATTGTTCTTTCTAATAACTACGTTACATAGACTATCATCACACAATACTCTTGTCGAATAGTTAGATGACGTCTTCTCATTTTGTTATTCTTCATTATGATCATATTATTTTGTTGGATAATTCTGTCTTGATCAATTTTCTGATATTGTTTCCAAATATGTGACTTTCTATGAGATCTAACAACTTATTTGAGCACCGAGATGTGTAACTAACTAACTAACTTTCTTCAAAGATTGTAATATGGTGTTATTTTGACTGATCTAAATGATATCAAATGGGATGAACTGTTTTATATAAAAAATGTTAGAAAAAGGTATCTTCCAGAAAATATTCTTAAATGATTTTTTTTGCCCCCGATGCTGTTAACGACTTCAGTTCAGTATTTTGTCAAACTGAGACCTCACAGGGTGAAATTATACTCTTCTAATAAATACAGTGTTAATTTATCATTTGATTGATGTAAAAGATAATCTTTCTGGTAGTGATGATAAGTAGTTAAGTTAAAATGTTGAAGTGGTCTCCAAAGTCAATTACCCAATTAACAATGCTGCTTGGAAGCTGCTCTTTCTCCTAATACCCCGCTCCAAAAACCCTTTGAATGTAGCTAGTTCAACTAAAATTTTGACAAATACCATCAACAATCAAATATACCATCAATAACGAAATTATTTCTTCTCAATCAGAATTTAGAAGAAAACATGGAATTTTTACAATTTTACTTAAAGTCGAGAGAGAAGGATTTTGTCATTTTCTTCAGGTTATATCTTACTTATGGTTATCGGATAGTGAAATCAAACGTTACAAGTTGCGTCCCACAAGACTCTGTTCTGGGTCCATTACTTTCGTCAATTTATATTTTTGACCTTCTCAAAAAAATTAACCCAGTTTCAGGTGATAAACAGTCTTGATTCTCTTTTGACCTAGCGGCCGTTTTCGCAAGGAAGTTATTGAGGACTTCGACGCTGCATCAATGTACTCGTCGACTTATAACATAAACCGTCGATTTGAATAAATTTTTTTTTGAAAGTAAGAGGGTCCAAAACCAACGTTTGTTTCACAGCAACGCTTTCTCCAGCCAAGTGACCCAATTCGGTCGAGCGGAGGTCAGAAAAAAGGAGGAAAGCTCCCGGAGCTTTCTCCGGCAGCTGTTGCGTCCATGATTTCACACGGCCGCCTCGAAAAAAGCAACATAAGGACAATCGCGGGCCAATTTCCATCGTTTTAACGTTCCGATAATCATCGGCATCGAGGCAAATTAACTTCATCCTGTTCCAGTCGCCCACGATTATTATTCACAAATAAAAACGAAAATAAAAGAGCGACGGAGAGAGAGACGGGGCGATGTTGTGAGCGCTTTCAGGACCGAATTATTCACAATTAAACAAAGCGGCGCATTTTAATGTGACATGATAAGTGGTCGTAGTAGTAATATGCCCGACTACTAAACGTTTGTGTGTGTTGGTGTGTAGGAATATAATGAAATAAAATAAAATGCGGGTGACACGAAATTATTCCAATGAAAGGCCATCGCTTTGCGCTCCGTCTAACAAGAATAAAAGGAGCGATTCGCTTTATACTGGAAAAGAATACACGACCGACCACTCTATCACAATTACACAATTTAACATGTGTGTGACTCGAAACAGTGCGCCTAAACACTATGACACACATTCTGATCGAAAGTGTCGATAAGGCCGGGATCGAGGCGCGTTCGACATGGGCGGAACATGTGGGGGGAAACACATAACTCGTAAATTACCTGCATGATTTTCATCTTTGCGCTATTGCGCCGCTGCGACCATTTCATTCCTGGCGCATTTTTTCGGAGAGCGGACGCTGACACGAATTCGACTGTTTCACATTTCACTTTTGTATTCTTCCCATTTTCACGCGAAATGGTTGAGGTGGTTTATTTCTTCACTTTTCTCTGTCCATCTCTTCAAGCATCCTTTTCGTTTTCTTAACAGTTTCCTTAACAGTACTCATGGCTAAAGAATATTTTGACTTTGGAAAGATGCAACATCAATCTCTACAACCATGTTTATCTTTCTTCATTATTCATCCACTTTTGCTCGTTTCTTAATTGCAGTCAAAATGTTCGTGTTTTCTTGTTTGGCTTTCGACTTCTGATAAAGATCGATGGTTTTGCATCTTCTTCTATATCAAATTTTTCATAATAAAATTTTAGTTCGTGATCTTCCGATTTTGAATCTTCATTATTGAACATTCGAATCATTTTGTCAACAGAAACAAGTATTTATTCAGATTTTTAATTTCTTCATTTCCTTCTTATTCTTCATCGAATCATTTTTTCAACACTAACAAGTTTTTAGCCACAGTTTTGAAATCTTTATCTCTCATTCCTTCTCCTTTTCTCTTTTTGGCTTATTCACTGTTGTAATCTTTTTGTATTCTCTATATTCGTTGTTTATACCCTTTGTGGTTAGGTTAACTGCTGAAGCAACCTTTCTTCCCAGACTATCGATTTTATGTATTTTTCTCAGTTTGTGCTTCATTTGCGCGTTCTTTCAATTGTTGCTTTTCTTCACTCATGAGATAATTTCATTGTCATTTTCTTCGATCGCAGGTACAGGATATATTATTTCTGCATCTGTTCGAGTTTTCACTTCATCAAGTGTAAATTTATGGTCATTTTTTTTCAAGAGTTATAGCATTGTTCTTCACTCCGTTCTTCAACTTTATTATCGATTCTTTCGTCAATGTATGTTTTTGCAAGTATTCTCTCCTTGAACATTTGACATTACTTCATCTACATCACCGGGTCTTCATTTTTAGAATCACTAATATGTGGAATATTTTCATATTCGCTCCGCTTATGTTTCAGGAACGTTAATCTGAATCTTCTTTTGACTCTTTCTTT
>QDEB01069163.1:0-12682 GCA_004193795.1 Asbolus verrucosus
AAATTCAGCATTATGAAACATGTCTACAGAACTAAAAAATAATACCTAAAAGTTTGCGCCAACATAAAAAACATTGAATGCCCTTTTTAAAAGAATGTCGATAGCATCATCAGATTTAACTGAAAAATTATTTATTATTTATTTAATAACAGTTACACCGAATTCACTTTTTATCTATACATCAGATATTTTATCGTCCCTGTATAAGACTGCGATGGTTATGTATGTTACGAAGGTGAAACATACACTTGAAACTTGAAATTGAACTAACTTAATCGAATTAATAATAAAACGAAATTAAGTATAGTGACTTAAGATATAAGTCAATGAGTATGTAAGCTTAAGTAACAATTAAGTGTGTAATAAAAAAATTACTGTTTCAGGCACAGTTATTACGGTTGTACAGGTCGAGTATTTTTCATACTTGGGTCAGAATTACAAATCTGAAGTATTGGCGCTAAGTATTTGTGCTAATATGTAGGTCACCACTGAACAAATTCGTGGGTAAAATGTGGTTAAAATAAACAATTGATACGTGATTTGATTTTTTGTTTATCAGAATTCCAATTCTCTGTTTACATTTCGGAGCATCGAGACCTTTATGTTTTTAGGTATTTACTTTTAAAAAGACCCTTGAGAAAATTTTAGCGCCTCGAGTTTATTATTAGGAAAGATATTTTATATCGAGAGAAAAAAGAAAAGTGAACTGTATAGTATTCGAATTTCAACAACTCATTAACAATTAAATTAACATCGTATAATGTTTAACACTATAAATTAAACAGAAAAAAATTTTAATTTAGCAATACTAAAAGAAGTGGCTAACATAGTTTAAATTATCACTTACAGTCTATTGTAATATGTAAATTTGCTAATTTTCATTTAAAAGAAGTTACTCCATTTACAAAAACAAAATGCGAATAGTAAAATCGTTAAAAGTAGTAAAACAACCTCATTAATGCAGGCTAAACTTTCTAAAGAGAAGATTATTATTTTAGGAATTTTTTTTCAATTATGTAACATAATGATTCAGGTTTTTATTACACAATTTTTACTCTTATAAATACCTTGCAATTATAACATAATAAAGACTGTTATATCCGGTTATGTTTGAAAATATTAAAACAGATTATTTTAAAAATTCTTCCATGACTTTTAATGAATTCTGAATATTTCATTTAAAGGAAATCGAAACAAATATGGTAAAATTTTATGTTTTAAATTAATAAATTATCAAACGGTAATTGTATTTTACCTGTAGAATTTGTTCATTTAAGAGTTTTTTGGATTTAGAATGTCCATTAATTCAATTAGATTTAAAATACCTGGCAGTGGAGTGAGATATAAAATAGCCACCACGGCCACCATCATTCCTAAAACGATAGCTACCCTTAACATCACATTTTGCGTGGCTGACATTTTATAATTGGACTTTTCACAGCAGGGATGAAACATAACAATAACTTCACGTAAATCACAAAAAAATTAATTTGCAGATGTTGAGGTTGTTTGGAAGGTTGCGATTGGAGGTGACACTGTATTTTTACTATTAACTAACGTCGGCAAAACTGTGGCAGAATAAAAACAGAAAAGATGTAATGACATTGAAATTATAAAAAATAAATAAACACTCCACCTGCAAGTTGCAGGTTTTGCATTGAAACTGTTTTTAGATACTAGAATATTGTTACGGTGTTGTCTCCCACTTTGTACAGAGTAGGAAATAAAGTGCTTGAGCAAATTGCAGGAAGAAGTGAAAGTAAAACACATGTTGACTCGGCATATTCAGTCAACGGTATTGTTCGTAAAAATTTCATGCATTATACATGTGGACGTTTTTGATGGAAGTCGGTGAAGTCATAAACACTATTCCTTCTTTTCTATTGTTTTCTCTTTGTTAACTTTGTTAACTAACGTTAGGTGCATCTGCCATACACTCAAAAAACACAATTAAACATTCGCAGAAGTAGCTGAAGTTTCGAACGTGAAGGTGAAACTTTTGATAAATAGGAAGAATTTAACTTGGCGAAATCCCATTTGTTCTAGTAATAAGAATGGGCCTTGTTCTACTTAGTTTTAAATCAATATCATATCGGTTTACCTTCTACTTTCATACAACAATTAAAATTTAATTATGCATCAATTTATATAATAATAATAATAATAAATTGTCAAGAAAATAAAATCTAATTCTCTTATGTATGCTTTTAGGATTAAATTTTCTCTTTTCTAACATTCTTTTTACATTATTGTTTCCTAATCCCATTGATCTGAGGAAATAACTTACACATTTCTGTATATACATGTCTTCTTTTTTATTTATTACAATTATTGTTGTAATTGAGTTTAATCATAAATGGCTACTTTGCATACTCTCAGTATCATTTACTAAAATATTTTTATTGCCATGATAAGAGTTACTGATACAAAGTGTTTTCATAAAATATGCAAGCAATAAAATACAAAAAAAAATAATTTTGAACTCCAAAATGAGTAAAACAATCAATATGAGATTTATTGATTAAACTCACCATAATGCCATAAAGGACTTACAATACTGAAAATTTTGTATTTAAAACCTGCAAGCTGGATGCTATACTTTACTGATTTATTCCTGGTTCCTAGGTTCACAGTAATCCTCAAGAAAAACATAAAATTTAAGATACACAAGCGGAATGTTTCTTAATTTTTCAATGCTTAGCAGAAAATTTGAAAAATATTTGAAATAACATTTGAATCAGTGGAAATTATTTTAATGCAATTGTAACCCATATGAAACAAAAACATTTTTACAAGAAAAAAAAATCATAATAAAAATGACAACAAACTGTTATACATATTTAAATATTTCTTTCTCATTCGAAACATGTTTAGCTTAAAATTAAAAATTTTAAATCAGATTAAAAACCAAGAGGAAAGTGAATTACAGCGTGTCTGAAAAAAATAAAAGGTTTTTTAAAATAATATAATATTATTCAATATATTTCATATGTTTATCTCGATAAATAAACAAAGGGAAGTTTTTGGTTTTCCGTCAAAAACTAGACGGAGCACCATAGACCTTGTAAATTATCGCTGAGCCACATGTAGTGAACGTTTTAAACAATACTTTTCATTGACTAAGTGTACAAGATCGTGTAAATCCAGTTATCGCAAAGCATTTCAAATTAATTACCTGTTCTATCCGATTTGTACAAAATATTTGCCCCGTTTAATTGGTAATTAACCAAAATTTATGTTTCGATTTATATTATTAACGTTTATCCCGTTTATAGATTGGATCTGCCATCTAATTAATAATCACTACTGATATTTAATGTAAATTAAATCTAACTGTGATTGAACAAGCAAACAACTAAACATGAAAAATCGCAAAATTTTACAGTTCGTGTTAATTTGCAGGTATTAACGATTTTAAAAAATATTTCCTAAAATGGGTTTCAGTTTCATAGCTTTCGTTAATTTATTTTAGAGCAACGCAAATGTTTATCTTTTTTTGTGTATTCTGTCCTCACCTAAATGAATGGCTTTCAGTTAATTAATGAATTTAGCTACAGACCATTATTTTAAAAGATAATAATAAAATTGCATACAAACACTCAAAGTTAATTACGAAATTTAAGGAATATAATGTTAATGGGATAGTTATTGTAAACTCTAAATTCGTTCCAAAAATCACATAAAAATAACAACAAATATTTTGTTAAAGGATAAATTTCAGGTTTCTAACAACTCTTAGACAGTAAATATCTGACTTTAGACTTTAAACATTGTGTTTTCAGTTTCACTTTCTGATAACATAAAATTACCTGAACGCAGTTCAAAAACGGCCACAATGAACTTTATCATATTTTCAATTGTTTTCAATTGTCCAAATGAAAGCAGAAATATGAAAAAATTGAAATTACGGAAACTGCCTGAAATGTAAATATTAATGATATATTCTGAAATGTAGTTCAAAAGAAAACCGAATTAAAACAAGTCATGGATGTCAATATTGGCTTGCTCTAATTCCTTTTTTTCGACCGTGTGGCATAATTCGTCACAAATCATTAAGTTTACCTGATTTCATCATTAATGTGAAATATGTCAGTTTCGGAAGTTTATTTAAGACATTGGAAGAAATATAAAATCATAAACGTACTTTTTGTTTGTAAGGAGCAATTGAAAAATCAATTCTAAACTAATTTTATAACAGTGTCAAAACAACTTGGTAAACAATTTTAAAATTTGCAATTTAGTCAATGATGATGTTTCTTCCACAGAAAGGTCATATTTGTTAAAAATGACGAAGTAAGTGAACTCTGGAAAATGTTGACCTGGCAATGACATTAAAATTATCTTCAGAATAAATAAATAAATAGCCAGATGTAATTCATATATTTGACTGTGGGCCGCAAGTGAAAATGTAATGTAATATAATGTCCTTGAGGAATTGATCCATTGTAATGAAGAGTTTTTTTTAATACAATGTGTCATTAAAGATGGATTATTGTTATTTTTCTTCACAACAACATAAGATATGAACCTTCACAAAAAATTTAAAAAATATTTTTGGTTACATCAGTTTCCACATTTAAATTAAAGCAAACCCAATTTAATTTAATTATTTAAAATGACAACGAAATAAAATTAACTCTTTTAAAACTGGCTATTATACAAGATTAGATCTCTTTTGTGGTAATAATACGAAGTTAATGCAAACGCCTACTTATAAGGACATCGAAAAGGAAAACTTCATGAAAAAAATGTATACCTCTGTAATAATAGACGTCAATAAATTTCTCTTTTGTTCTACCTACTTACAACGTCTTTGAAACTTAAAATGGTACTGTTCACACATAGTAGAAAGCGAGACTTGCTATACAATAAGAAAAATGAAAGTAGTATTTAAGAAGTGGGTACACAAGAGAAACTCTTCACTTAGGTGCATCTTTTTATTAATCAAATAATGTTATATTAGTTGTCAATTTTATGACGCTTCCTTAAAAGTCCTCTTCTCGCAGAAAGTAATCTTGAACTAGATTCTCCAATTTTGGATCCTATCGGCACGGATTCATCAACAACCTCTTTATTTTCATCAGTTTCTTCATGTGTTCCTAAACAAAAAATGGGTTATGTTAATTAACTAAGAACAAGAAATTACCTCCATCCAATGGAAAATGAGTTTCCAACAACGCGCCTTTCGGTATCCTTTCAAGAACCTGAGTGAAATGTTTTTCAATTTTGGAAATATCCTTTACTTCATCGAAACTTGTGTGGGCGGCTCTTAGTTTATCTTTTTCAGATTTAGCTAATACTGTACGTAGTAAATAACATAAGGATGCATCAGTAACATCTTCCCAGTTCTGAAATAATTAAGTGATAACGTTTAAGCGAATCAAAATTCTATTTTAATACTTGTCCGTCTAGATCATAAACGAAAGAATTAAATGTTGATTCAATCAATTCTGCCACATTACTGTTGCAATCCATCAATTTAATGAGATTCACTAAAACATGTAAAGCGCAGGATAGTTCGTTTTGACTTTTAAATAAATTAATCATTTCCTTTTCAAGATTTTCCGTTATTTTCATCATTTCGTTATAAGTGTCTTCAAGTAACAGTTCCAGATTTGATAAAGGTGTTGGATTTTTCACTTTAAATTTAGAAATGAGACGTTTTTGAATAAGTCTAAACTGAGAACTCATCTGAGCCAGTTGATCCTAAAACCCAGTATAATGAAATTATAATATTTAAAACAGACTGAATGTGTTTCACCTGCAAAGAGATGAATTTTTGACGAGCATTAAAATGCTTATTGATACTTTGAAGAGGTTCGTTTATAGGTAAAGGAGAATTGAAAGTAACGGAAAAATCGTTTTTATTGGAATAATGTTTTTTGAGACGATAAACCATTTGCTCTATCAATAGATTTAACGATGCGAATGAGTCCGATTGAAGTCTATACCTTTCTGACGATTTCGCTAAAAGTATCGTAACCACTTTTCCTTCTTCAGTAACATTTCTAAAGCCGATTGCATTGCTAGCAGCAGTAAAAGAATTTTGTCCTGTGTATTCTGGTTGAAATAATCGCTATTATAAAAAAAAAATACAAATTGAGGGACTTACCGGGAAAAAGAACGGATAAACCTACAGGACTTTGATTTATGTTTAAAGTTACTTTACACTCGCTATCTTTAACCGGCGGACACGTTTCCAGGACTAAATTTAAAGGCAGCATAGCGTATTTTGTTACACACCTAGGAACTCCCAAGTTCGATATAAAAGACGCTACAACCTGCAGATTTAAGCTTGGAACCTCTCCACTTTCATCCATAAAAGCGTAACAATTCATTAAAGTTTTTTCGGATAAGTTATTAAAAAATTCTAGTTGTGGTTCAATTTTCAACGGATGTTGGGCGAAAACGGTTATTTGGACTTCTTCGAATAATGCTTGGGGGAGAATGTCGATTGAAATCGAACACATCTGATTGTTTATGGCATTCTTTATGTTACTTTCGAACGTGCAGGTTTCTAAATGTGGACTTACTGAAACATTCAGGGTAAGTTCGCGTTCGGCTGAAGCGTTAGTAACTTTTATATCTGTAATAACGAAAAATAAGTACGGTAAAATTGATTTACAAAAAAAAAAGTCATTATCTCACACGCGGTCTCGTGATTAAAACCTCGGGTATACTTTACCTCTTAAATACGTAATTAGCCTTTGTAGATAAGTGTACACCTAATACATTAAGACAAGTTCCACATGAAAAATTTGTTAATTGAAGATATATGAAAAGACAACTGGTAATCCATGAAATCCATTCTAAAAAATCATTATTAAATCATCCGTCAATTTTTTTTTTCAAGCAAAACAAAGAAAACTGTTTTGAACACAAATATCTTTGATATTTGTGTGGATTTACGAACTCAGAACTTGCGTTAAACTTCAAAAAGAACAAGAACATTTATCTTGATATTTTTCACCCTTTCGTAGATATAACAACCGTAAATCCCCTGTTCTACGTAATACTGATTGATAAATTATATTTTCAAAATTGTGACAGCTTGCAGAAATGCAAACACCAAGCATAAATTTTCAAATACCTGGTGCGAGATAATGACGTATATTATTGAAATAAAAATCAAGGTTACCATTTGTATAAGAATTTTTTATAATCCTGAGTAAAGTAATCAGTTCTGTCCCAGCCTTGTCAAAATCTAAATCTTGAACTGTTAAAGGAGGAGCTACAAAAAGGCTGGGTTCCGTTCCTAAATAACAACATTCCACACGACCTTCTTCCGATAAGAGTACTATGACTCCGCTAATATTATGAAAAAATGCTCGTTTAACAGAAACCGGTGAAATCTGTAACTGAGCTGACCACTTCAAAGATGTATTTTGGTAAATTAATAAATTGTTTGTCTCAGAAACAATCAGTGACATAATTCTATCATCTAAAATAAAATTATCTACTTTAAGAAACCGGAATAACTGAAAAATCCTTACTTAACACATAATTTGTAAAACAAGTCGTTGAAAATTCCAGTCTTTTCATATATTTAAGTTTACCAATATCGTTTATACAGAAAATATTTCTTTCTCCGAGAACCATAACATAATTTTCTTTAGAATTAGGATCCTCTACCACGTCAATATCCATAACGGCCTCGCCGAGATTAAATTTCCAGTCAGAGTTAACTTTTTTTCCGGTATCATCATTTTCTAGAGAATTTTGGCCAGCTTCTGATAACAATTTGTACCTTTAAACACAGACTCAGGAATAGTAAAACAAAAATGATCAACTTAATACTTAAAACTAGTAATGTGCCAATTTGAATTGCACATAATAAAACTATCGGACTTTCTCACAAAAACTATTGGTCCAGGTAACAGAAAATCAGGTAAAAAGCAGCAAAACGAAAAGCTTTCCTGTTCGAAAAACGTCAACAGCCCGTCTAATGACTGTACACAGATAAAATCACGATTCTGAGTACCCCCAAATGGACCCACCAAAAAATTGTACGCCGATCGTCGTAATTTGTGTTCGTATGCTAGTTGTAAAATATTTTGCACACCTGTTGAGATTAAGTTTGAAAATTATTGTAATAGATATAAAATAAAGGTTTACTTGCCATGGTCGGTTGCTCCTTCTTTAATTACCAGAGCGTAGACACTCAATAATCTCGACTGTAGCACTGCTAATTGTAATTTAGAAGAGCCCCTAGTGGAATTATGTTGTGTAAGTGGCATTAATAAGATTATTATACTTACGATACAAGTCTACCATATCCAACTTGAAGGATTGGATGGTTTAAAATTTTTTCAACCGATAAATCCGTTACTTTGTATCCTGTTGAATTGTTATTGTCGTTCAATTCGCAAGATGGTTTGAAAATTCGCAAAATACCGCTTTGACTTCCAGTTACAATGTAATCTGATTCACTATTCAGTTTTGTTATTAATAAAGAGTTTTGATCAAAATATTCTTCTTCTTCACAATGAACGCTCCAAAAAGTTCTGGTCTTAAACAGCGACATTTTTGTCAAACAGCATTAACATTAAAATTGGTTAGAAATTTATTGATTAATCTGTGAATGTAAACAGAAATGGGGAAAATCAATAATAGTCTAATTATGGGGTTATACATGTTAAAAATATCACATTTATTCACCATTTGGAAGAAAATATATAAATACTTTGGCTAATATTATGAGTTCTAGTTACAATAATATTTATATAAACATGAACACAAAAATATAAATTAAATAGAGATCTACTTTTTGAGTCATATTAACATAATACAACTATATAACAACTACATGGACTAATTGCTGCTAATTATTAATGCGCATATAACAAGAGCCATAAAATCAAATAGTTTAAAAAAACAGACACTAGGATTCGGTGGAATTATTTCTTATCAAGTTTTTCTAAAAGAAAATTATAATACTTATTACGAAAGCATTTTAGAGGACACTATTTACTTTTTTGCTGGATGGATTTATATTTGCTGGTGGTAAAATAACTTCATTACTGGGTGATATCTCATATATTATATTTGCACTAGAAAGTTTCATGCATTCTTCTAAAGTTTTTATGAAAGTATCACAAGTTGCTCCTAACAATCTTGTAGCATCATCCATTTTCTAAATTAAAAATTAATAAAAAATAAAAACTGACGTTAAATTAAAATTACCTCAACTTCAGGTCCATTTTCATTAGTAGCAGCATTTTTAATTACATGCACTTGTTGCATTAGCAAATCACAATAAAGCCTAAGTTCTGATTTCTTTGTTTTTAAGGCATCAGGATTAGGCTCACCTAAAAAATGGCAGCATTATTGTTTAATTTTAACAAAATCAACCAATCACTAAAATCTAAATTAACTTCTCACACCTAGAATGTTTATGTTTAAACTCACTAGAATCGTTTCGAGTTCTCTTATGAACACAAGCTTTGGCGCTACCAAGGGCTACAAGCCACTGCTGTCTTTCTTGAGAAGTTGATGCTCTAAGATACATGTGTTGTTCACCAGGAATTACGAGATCTAGCCGAGTACTGTCAATGGGATTGACTGCAAATTTCCAAATCAATAATTACACTGAGAAAAATCTTCAATATGTTACCATTGATTTCACATGCTTGTACTTTAATGGAACCTTTACAACCTTGGTTGACTTCTTCCTGTGATTTATAATAAGTTAGTACACCGTTTTCTAAAATAAACCAGCGAGTTTGCCATCCTGTTAAAAAATTAATAAATGTTATTGGATTACATGGGTAACATTTTTTACCATTCCAATAATTAGTCCATTTCCATAAGATCCCTTCCATTGCTTTTACATCACTTGAAACTATAAATTAAAACTTAGTTCTTGACACACATAAAAATAACTTATAATACTTACAATATGTAAAGTTAATGGTAATGACACATTTTTGACGTTTAGGTAACAAATCATATGTTTACTTTTTTATTTTGACAAGTAAAATATAAGAGAAAAGTTCTACCAACCCAAACAAATTCGTATTAGAATGTTTTTATCATTTTTATGTATTACCAAATAACTAGTGCACTTATGATTCCTATGAGCCAATCGAACCTTTTAATAAGTTTTTAAAATAGATTAAGTACCAGAAAATTAATTTCACCCTTCCTCAATACACAATTCGGAAGAAAGTTTGACGATTGGTAGGATTGTTTGTTTTGTTGATCAGTCATTTTGGTGGGTGTGGTTATGTATAGTTAATAAAAACAATCACAAATCACATTTGAAATTAAATCTTCAGTTAAACATGACAAATTTTAGTACCTTATCAACATTCCTTATCATTATTTTATCATTGAATTTAGGTAAATCTTTATCTAATCGTTTACATTATCTAAATATCTACTAACGTAACCTCATTTTTTGACATTTTGGCCGTTATGATTTTTAGGTTCAGCTCTCGAATGTTACGTTTGTGATAATCAAGAAGATAATACCGGTAAATGTATAAAAACGATAAAAACATGTGAATATGGTGAAGATGTTTGTCAGACTGAAATTAAATGGGGTAGTACTCCGTACTGGCAACAAGGAGCTTTAAAACAATATTACATATCAAAAAAGTGTTCAACAAAAGAAAATTGTGCCAATTACAGAAAAACTAATATGCCTTTATGTACACACATCTGGTATCAAGACTGGAAGTGTTCAGAATGCTGTAAAGGGGACAGATGTAATTATTACATTATTGTAAGTTTTGTATGAATCCATATTTTCATATTTTACAGATTTGTTTTTTAGTCTGGATCTAATAAAGCGGCCGTTTTTACAACGTTACTTTTGAGTACAACTATTTTTCACATATATAAGGTTTTATAGTATGATTAATGAATAACACATAATTATAAGGTAAAAAACTTTTGTACCATAAACACCAGTTATTAAGAGGTATGAAACTTATTCCGTCCCAATATTTTGTTGATTGTAGAATTTACTCTTTTACTGAATGTTTATTAATTAAGTACTGATAATTTTTTATTGTTTTATGTTAAGAACATATTTTGTAATTATAAATAAAATAAAATGTTAAAACGTTGAAAAAAGGAGACTTTTTAACTTTGTTTTTAAAAGAATAACCATTTAATTATAATTAATTTTGAAAAGGCAAGTTAAAGTGAATGGACTCCATATTCGTAAATAATGGACTTTACTTCGACTGTATGTTGGGTTGCGTTACTTCAATGATTAGCACGAACGTCTACGAGAAGCTTTCGTTTATTTGGTATGTCTATCAATCGATTTTATATTATTTAATATACCTACCTTGATATCGATTTAGATTCACAGATGAATGCTCTCATTAGGGGGTTCAAACCTCACTCCTTAGTTTTGTTTTTAAGGTCCACCTGTGAAAGCGTGACCTTGAAACATTTGTGCCAATATATTAATATTTATATTATTTATTACAAAATCAAAAAAGAAAAAATCACTTTAAATAAATCTGATTTTGCAGTAAACGTTATAGTGGCGTATCAATAAATTTGTCTTACAGGAAAATACGTTTTTTGTGTCGAACAAGTTATTTGAAGTCATTTTGTTAAAAAATATGTGTTTACGTAATTGTCATTTCATTTTCTAGTGACTGAACGAAACCAAATTTTAAAAAAGTGTTCCAATTTTTCTTTATCAGAAAATATGTGTTGACATGACCTGACAATTTTTAAGGAAATACGAATATACATATGATTCTGTACATTTGCGTAAGGTTAAATGATTTTAAATTTTTGTTCCTTCCGACCGCTCGACAATTTCTTTGGATAAGCATATGCAAAATTTGAAAATCATATGAGCTAGAGGTTCGGGAAATTAATCGAAAATGAGAATCTAAGATCAGGCTGCATTTCTCACGATTTATGATTTCTTGCTTGGATTTATGGATTATCGAACGTTCGTAATTCTCAGCGACCAAAAACGAATCAGTTTAAGGTGTTGGAAATGCCAGATCGCATTTATGAATAGATAATAACAATGTTGTTAATACTTTCTTAAGTATCAGTTTATTAGGATATATTTGTGTAAAAGATAGTTCAGCGACAACTGGAATCCTAATGATAGATATATTCGTTTGTCGAGACTCGCCTCAACTCTAGTATTTCCACGAACATTTCATGATCACTACGTTTTCACGAGCGAATACCGTATGTGTTCTAAATGTCAAATAAAATATTAAAAATTCTAGGAGTAGTTTATTTTTTAAAAGGTACCCAACATTTTTTTTTTTCAAAAATAGTCGACTTTTTGTTCACACATCCTAATCATTAGTCAAAGTGGTTGATTCAGTTTATAGATGAATATTATTCTTCCACAGAGAATAAGTACAACCCCGATACCCAGTTTTACCATATAGAAACAAGCAGACTGATGTGAACATCGAATATAATTTAAATATAGAAAATATCAACATATTCGGAAACAATTTGAAAGGAGACTTTTCCATACAGGTTTGTTTTCTAGGTTCAGACATAAAAAAAAAATACAATTTTCTCGAAAACTATTATTAAAATAAAACTTTTATATACGGAATCTTTACCCTAATCAGAAGCTATGTCGATATTGTTCGTCTGTTAGAAACATAAAACACTTCAGCTAACATAATCAAATTTTGAATATGGCTTATTTGTTTCGAACAATGGTTCGAAATGACTA
>QDEB01069207.1:0-11181 GCA_004193795.1 Asbolus verrucosus
GTGTTAATTGGGAGTCACCGCCAAGAAGGAAGAGTCGGGCCAATCACGGAAACTGGTAAAGAATCAAAGTGAGGAATTTGAAATAATTAATAATAAAAAGGCTCATAATTAAACCCTTAAATTACATTCGAGACCGAAGACGGGAATCTGAAGTAGATAAGCCCTAAATAACACAATCCGAGATTGCGACTAATTAAATTTTTCTCTGACACTCCACGCAACAACTTTTATTACGCAAATTTCACCTTCGACCATAATTTATTGTGTTATTATTGTCACGCAAATTCATTGAACTCTGCAACCATCCTGACATCTAAATTATGGCCGTCGTAAAATTACGTCGCGTTTTACAGCCCGTTTTAAACCGACGTTAAAGTAAGACGAAATAAATAAAATAATGAAGACGCCATATTATTTACCTGCGATTACTGCGATAAAACCCGTTCAAATAACCCTAAAACTGATTACATATCCAATAGCGGGGTGTTTTTTACGCCATCCTAAATTCTCCATGAACAGGGGATGTGATAATCAGTAGGTGTAAAATCCGGGGATATAAGTGGGATTTCCAGCACACAAGGCGGGATTTGATGAGAAAAGTTGCGCAAAACTCTTTCTAATTTCCAAGCTCCCCCGATCCAGACGTGTGAAAACATCATTTTATGGAAAATCAGGAAATGTGTTTGATTCAAATCTCAACTTAGACTGTTTTCCCGCGCCAGGGGATGTGGCTTTTAATTGCATTGTCCACCCTTCTTCACATTTTATAAGCTCGTTTTTTGCAGTCGCAACGAACATGTATTTTCTGGTAGGATAAAGTGGAGGCAAAAAGCAGCATACGTTGAAAGAAAAGAATTAAAAAATATCCACAAATAAGCCCACAAATTCCAAAACAGNNNNAAAAAAAACATTTTGACAGAAGCGATTGTGCACCAGAAGGGATACCAAACGAAAGCAGAAGCAGCGAAGCAGAGAATTTCTGAACTGGATAAAGTCAAAATCAATGTTTTTGAAGAATGCGTTGTTGTAACAATGAGAACGACAACAATTGATTTTGACCGTGTTCACCACAAAGGCCACTCCATCACGTTAAGAATTCACGATGTAAGCGTGTGGTTGGAACCTCGTCACGTTGTCAAACAATATTTGATTGTTATGTAATTTACTTCGGAGTACATTTCATGCGATAAAAAACAGACTTGGACCACATGCCACCGGCAATAATTAATTAAAATCGATCTCGAAGCTGGCAAAAAGAGTTGTTTTCGTCTGAGCTTTTCAATAGAATTTTTCAGGTCATTGTGTTGATTATAATAAAGCCTGCAGCTTTTTCGCCTGATACCTCATTAACTAAATGGAATTTCCAATTTCACTCTAACAAACTACATGAAAAGGGAAATTAAAAATTTCGCACACGATCCAATTTATTAACATAGAACGGCGTTTCCGGTCCGAGCGTCAAGTATTCTCGCTTCAAATGCTCCTTCGAGATTAATGGGCTTTTGTCGCATCCAAACAAGAGAGCGTTATGTCCAATCACAAACTTATTTGATATAATACGGGCTATCGTTTCCGGCTGGCCATTTTTTTAGGTCACTGATTATGCTATCGGACAACAGCGTTATCGATAATTGGAGGCTTGCCGCGGCGTTTAGGGTTAATTCAGCCATTTGTAATCCTCAACAGACATGTTATTGCTATTGATTTCCAAACGGCCGACACTCCGTCGAATTAACGGGTTAATGTCTTTCTGATCCGGCAATTAAATTATGCGATTTCGCCTAATCGTGAGGACAACGTACACCACGCCAAGTCCGTGCAGGACGATTTCGTCACAGAGTGTACCAACGTCCAACCTGGACATTGTTCACAAATGAGTTACCACTCGTGAAAAATTGATTGTGTCGTTAATGCACGTGCTCGTCAGTTTATGGCACATAACAGCGCTTTTCCAAATATTTTTATTGACTGGTATTACGAAAGTAGTACAGTTGTCATGTGTACAAAGTGATTATTGATTAATTTTGAATGCGGTATCAAGACATGTTGACCTAACAACTTTTCCAACGCTTGTATTTGGAAGACAAAGTCGAAAATACGTGTGGTAATAGAGAGAGCCAAATTCTTCAAAACATGCAAAATTGCAACTCTATTAAATTACGTGTTCTTGTATTTACCTCAATACCAACATAAATGTTGAAATAATTAACAATTGCATCGTCGACAAATGTCTTTCAATGAATGTTGAAACATTTTTTAAATCAACATTGATTCTACTCTTCTACGTTTCAAAATCGAACTAACCCTCCAAAGGCGTCTTGTGAGCAATGTTACCAAAAACTGGCAAATCAAATCTCAAAATATTTTGAAAATTTTCAGAAACCTTTAAATATTCGAAAATACGCTTGAGTTGAAGAAATCAAAAGTCGCTTCTGCTTTTGATATATCGAAAATGCGCCGAAAAGTTACACATTTCGCGATGTGTGAAAACCCCTTTCCAGTGCAATAGAAAAAATTATCCTTACATTTCGTTTCAACCCTCTTCTTCCGAGCAGGAGAAACATCTCCACATAATCGGCAAACGTGCAAATCTCGTTTTTCAGGAGCAGTAAACTTCCTTTGCCAAATTTGCAGGCCAAATCCAATTACACCATTTACCCGAAGTTTTTTTACGGCGTTTTATTATCATCATGAATACATTACGGGAGTATTTCGGGCCAAACTTCAGTGCGAGTAAGATTGCTAACCGTTTTTGCTCCAAATTCGAAAAGTTTCAACAACTCTTTCTGACAATTATTTGAAGCAGTTCCGCCGGCAGCACGGCTGCATTTCGCATTTTCGCAAAAACTGTCACGCTTCGGTTGACAAATTCGTTAGCATTAGCCGCTTTAATGGACGAAAATCCGTTTTCGAAAAACTGTAACGCATTTTACATATTCCCCGGGATTACACGACTTTCAGTCATAAATCTATGAGCGTTACGCTCACCGAGCAATAAACGTGATGGGGGTTGGGGTGCAGAAATATGCCGCTCGCTGCCTGCAAATTGCGAATCTTCTTGCCCCAACCCGCATCAGCCGAACTAATGCTCGTAGATTTGGACCACATGTCATTGGAACTGTTTTGAGTGCTTTTTGCCTGATTTGACTTTTCATCCCCCGCCATCTGACATGGAACAGTCGAGAGAACTGAAAACGTATTTTCAGTTAACAGGAGCACTCAGCACATTTCACGGGATTACAAAAATGGTTATTATATTCGTCTTTTTTTTTTTTTTTTGAGAGAGAATATGTTCAGAGCATTGTTGGGGGATAGGAACAAGAATCCCCTTTCAAACATCTCTGAAGACACTAATTTTGCACAAACAACTAATGTGTTGCCCCGAAAAGGAGAATTCTATTGCGGGGTTGGAAACGTATAGCAAGTTCCCGAAAATTCGAGTTTCAAACGCAGGCAAAGCGCAGAAAGGAAACCGTTTATCTATATAACATGAGATCACGGCACAAGCACCGAAGGGGTGAGGTAATGAGAATCATCTGAAAGGGTGTAAAGCAGCTCTTTACGAACAAAGACAGCGAATTAAGCGAAATTTATCGTACTACACAAATTGTTTTAAAGCCCATAAAACACAATGATACAAACTCAAAAATAAAAGGAAAAATTCTGCTCAGTGTTCAGCATGATTTTCCGCTCGACAGCTCGTTTAATGTTCCCAAAATGAAGTTGTAACATTGTACACAAAAGGTTAACAATTATCACTGTCGTGTATTTTAGTACCTAACTTGCACAACATACAATGGAGGAAATCATCAAACACAGAAACTGTCATAAAATACTAACTTTAGTAATAAAATAAATAAACAGAGCCAATTTCAAGGTCTAAACACACACGGATACCAAACAAAAGTTCTCGTGAAGGAAGGCAATTCGAAAATTTTCCACTACTTACTGCCGCAAATTTAATTTTGAACCGACCAAAAAAAATAATAATCACTTCCATGATTAAAAAAATCAAAAATTTTCTCATGCAAGTGTGACTTGAAATGATATCTACTTTTCAAATATAAACCAATAGAAGTTTGGTTTTAATTTGCTAAAATCATATCGAGGCAAATTAAAAAAATCGTGATCCCAAGATTCGATAGTTTCCATCAAAAAATAACCAGAGTAGAAAAACTTTTAATAGCAAAGCTCCCAACAGAGACAAGCAGAATTTTTTATTTGGTTTTTCCATATTGAAGCGAATTAAAGGTTTTAAGCATTGACATTAAACATGCCAATGAAAACGAATAAATATGATTAGATCTATTAAAAAAAAAAAAGTCGAACGATGCGTCGATAACAGATTATGAAATTTGTAATTCAAATAATTCGAAAAAAGAAATTGGAAAACTGATTGACAGATCATCAAATCGCAATATCCGGCGGCAAAATCAAAAACTTCAGTGGGGCACGCCGAAAATAGCTTCATTTGTGCTATTGTAAGAGGCCTTCTTAATTATTTAGGCAGGTACAACGCGCCCTGTTCAAATGCGAGATATCTTATCGCTGAAAATGTGTGTAAATATTATTTATTCGTGAAAGAAATAATAAGCTTTGGCGGCCGCCCTACCGAAATTATTGAAACACTCGACAGCGTATGCCGATCATTTTTGACAGCAAGTGCGGACATTTCCTTCCTGTTTTGAAGCTGGAGGATGTTTGGCTCGAGTACTGCACGGTTTAACACCGTTTCCTTCGTAAACAGTGCACGACCTGCCTCAAACCTCGGCGAAGTCGCGTGTGGCAGATTATAATTAAAAGCTCCTACAACAGATTTTGTCGATATGTGACTGAGATAAAAAATGTTTGATCCGCCCCCCTCATTCGATATTTGCGTTTTTATTGACTTTTCCGTCTTCGTGGAACCATCGACGACGTTTGTACGAACGAGCAGACACAATCTACTTAATTCGCCCAAAGCGACAGCTCGAAATTATCCCTTACAGAAGTTCGGTGTTAAATATACTAAACACTCATTACATACGTCGTTAATTATCGAATGTATATCAGATTGATTTGTGTGAGTTAATTGTATACCTCCATGGTGCAAGTTCACCTGCGTCACACCCCCTTTCCCCCATTCTCACATTATAAGGGTATCATTATTGCATACTACTACTAATTGATTTATTATCGCCATTCCACACAATTAAAAATTCAAAACCCACTCGTGTAGCCAGCGGATGGACTAATTCGACTGAAAGCTCCGCTGACGAAGAAATTATTAAATTAACCGATTACGACGCGTGATGGCCAAATATCGAACCTGTCGAACAATAAAAATTGATGTCGCTTCCGGAGAGCGGGTTTTGGGCGAGTTGTTAAAGTTCTTTCCGGGGGTAATTATTTAGTTTGGCGCCTTGGAGCAGGAAGAGGTGGAAATAATTTCGTAGGTAGAAAGTATCCCGCCATATTTATGTAGATGAATGTAAATCCAAGTCAAAATTCAAAACACGCTCGAAGATAAGAGTCGGTTAAGTTCATTTGGCTCGGCTTCAACTCCATTACACTGTTTTTTTTTATTATTCCGTTGCCCTACTTGAGAAATTCTAAACCGTTTTTAAATATGAATAGACTTATGAAAACATAAATAAGGTTGGAAATTTAACATCGTAAAAAGAAACATTTGCGCAAACACTCGGAAGAAATTCAGCTATAGTCAAATATTAAATCTGCTCGAGGAAAAGCAATTCTGAAATTTAATATCTCGAATTATTCCGTGATTGTCGGAACATCAAGTTGGGTTTGTTTTATGGCTATACTTCAATTTAAATTATTTCAATTAGATTTAAAATTGATTTTATGACGACGCCGACGCCTATCATCGCCTTTCCCTCTTCCCTGCCTAGTTACACGGATCTTCTGAGGAACATAATACGCACATTCGCTTTCAATTATTATTGCCGCTACAGCTTTGTGCAACTAAATTTGTTTTCAGATTCTTTGTGAATTTGAATAAATTTGGTTCCTAAACTTCATTAAGGCAGCCTTATGAGAAAGCGAATTTAAAATCCAATTTTAATTCCTGAACGATTTGCCGCAGAAAACCGATTCCCCACGTGAAAAATTCGACGGAGTTTCGATCGGGCGACCGCAGGGGAAAAACTTTAAAAACTCCTTCCACCTGAAAAATGTGCAAAATGAACCCGATTAACTCCGTCTGCTGCTTGAATAGTTCCCATATGCTAATTGATTAAACCCACAAACTTGTGTAAAGCGATTAAATAAACAAAATAATTATCAAGGCAACAAACAAGTTTTAAATCAGTAAATAAACATCAGACGCCTCTTTAAATGCATAAAACCGAGCTGGAAACAAAATCAGTTGTAGCACTAAATCCATCATCCGCCGTTATTACAACGAGGGTGCAGCTCGAGACGTAAGTAATGACTGTTGACACCACCGTCATGGAAATTTGTGTATTTACATCTCCTTATCGGTGTTATAAGCAGCTAAAATCTCATAATCTATAAGAGTTTTGTCTTAATGAAAACACGGAGATAATGAAATAAAATAACAATATTAAAGAGACATGTCAAGGTTCCACGTTCTTGTTGCATTTAATAATTAACTCGCTTTAGCTCTTATCTTATTTGATTAGCGAAAAACGCCAACCAACAGAGTCTGAAATTACATCTCAAGACATTTCCGTCTTTGGGCTAATAATGGGGTTAATTAACGTCGAAATGCAATTAAAGTTAAACACTTTTCGAGAAGCAATCAGCTCTTCAGTGGGTATTGTCCTCGACGGTGTTTTTCTGGGTAGGTCAGTGCTGTTTCGATAATAACACAACAAAGACTCATTTTGATTGATTAGTGCATCCAATCATAACACTGCAGTCATAATCAGTGGTTTTCTAGGAAAGACAAGGCGCCATTCTTCATCATCTGGTCCAGAAACGACGAGATTTCATTGGAATGATCTCGTGGTAAATAATTTTTGTTTCAACAATTAAACGGAGGCTCTCGGGAGGCACGTCGATACAAATCGATACTCCCACTTGGCAGTTACATGAATACTTGAGACTGAAGCTCTTTCGGAGCTTTCTTTCATCGAAACTCGCTAATCTCGGGTGCTCGGGTTTACCGATTGGTTAACATGTGCGTACCAAAAAGTTTAATTAGGAGGGAAAATGAATTAGGGACCGGTGCCTAATTCGTGTAAATCATTTTAAACAATAGTTTAATTTATTTTAACAAGCCACATAAGGCCATTGGTCATCACGTCATATCAACAGGGCCGGAAATGGCAGATTAACAAAACAGTTTCTTACACATCGGCCGCCAGACTGTCGGGACGGAGGCGAAAAAAGAGAAACTCAAAACGGCTTACCAGCTGCGACGTTATTTACAATCCACGTGTTTAAATATTTAATCAGAGTCCACCCAAATTGAGCCAAATTCACACAATTTTATTTCCGCGCTTTCGGCGTTTAACACTGTGCACAGTTGCGGTGGCCGCGCGAGTTTCACTGGGGGTTTCCTCGGGTCCGCTTTTTCCGGGGAGTTTTCTGTGTGGAAAAGCCGGCAGCGAACGCGCCTATTTCAAAATCATGAGAACCATCCTCTCGACGAAGTCGCGACAACAAAACTGGAATATTGGCGCCGACGTCGAAGCGTCGATGTTCGTGCTTTTCCGCCCCTTTCCGGCGAGGACGTCACGCGCAAAAATCAAAACAAACGACGGCGCTCGCCATCGCCCTCTTCGCCTCCTGTTTTCGAACGACTTATCGAAGCTGGCGGGGGGACCTTGAACGCGGGTGTTAAAATAAAATGCCAGATTTAAATGAATTTAAAATTATTCCGAGGTTTTGCTTTGACAAGTGGTGTTTGTTTGCGCGGAGCGGTTATTTGATGGTTGCTCCGAGTGATTTATATTTTAAGATCGCAATAATATTTTGGTTAGGCGAATTCTGAATTGTGACTCCAAATTTTGGAGAAATGGAGCGGGCGGGAAGCGGTGGCTTTTTCGTTGAGGCATGGCGATAAAGCGCGATGATTTACGCAATACGTAACAATAAATATTATACATTTTCACGATTATTTTTACAGCTACGTAAACATCTCTATGTATTTTATTTCACGCCTTAATAAATCATTCCAAAGTCGATTTAAGTTCCCAGAAAATATCGGCATTTTTAAAATTTTTCAGCACGAAAAATAAACCATCAAACGCACCCGTGGGAGTAAAAGCCTTTTACCCATCGCGATAAAAATGAAGTTGCTGGCGATTTCTTTCCAAAATTAGATCTCAATCTGGAATGCGAAATTAACTGATTCGTAAATAAAAGAAAATGAGAACTGTTTCGAAAATCTGTAAAACTATCCGACTTTTTATGAAGTTCTGCTGCGTCTTGTAGCAATTATGTGAAATTTATGACTTCAATCAAATACTGTTAAAAGTGAAACCACATTTCTTATGAACAACTTATTTTTGTGACAATCGGCGCGGCTTGAAAAGCTGACCAAATTTGACCTTTGCGCCAGTCTCTTGGCTCAATTAGATAAGCGGAGAATTTCTATTTTATAAGCAAATAATTTGTGCCTGTGTTATGTCCCAAAACCAAATCTGCTTGGTTGAGTTGGTTAATTCGATATTCCCCGCGGTTATATTTGTCAAATGTTTGTTGTTAAACCGGGATCATAAATGGGAGTTAATGATTTATGACAGTGAAACATCGGGATAACGTAAAAGCAGTGGTAGAGTCTGATTAGCGTTTGAAACTGCTTTGATTAATACAGAAATCATTTTGCTGTAAAAAATGTGCCTTCTCCCTCTTTGAAATACTNNATGAACTGTAATAGCCGGTTTTGATTTTCAAACTTAATTTTAATCTTATGTAAACTTATTAAAAATAAATAGCTTCTGCTGAAAAATATGTAAGTAAAAATACACCTTCAAATTGTTTTCTTTTGCTGGTTACTATACGGTAAAAATAAATTAGAAATTACTTTGAAATTGCTCCATTAAAGTAGCAAAAAAAAATCTAAAACAAGCCATTATTGTTTCGAACGAAGCAACGAAAAACTGCCGAAACCATAAATAAGAGAAATGAAAAACGTTTTAAAAATCTCTAAAATTCATTAGAGTGTTTATAAATTTCGACAAAATGCTCTGAAAAGAGAAAACACACTCCTTATGGAGAAATCATGAGCACTCAAATACGATGATTTTTATGTCAATGGAAGCCGTTTCAAACGCTGTTCATTATGTCATCAAACTTTATCATTGCGCCAATCTCACAGCTCAATTAAAACAACCAGAAATCACGATAACTACTTATGCAGTAGATGTCAAAATGCTACTTCTGAATCGTTGACACACGCAAAGCACCTAGAAGGTGGGGTCGTACAAATGCTGGAAATGAGGTGGTTGATCTCTTTCTGAAGAATCTCATCCCAGGCTACCTGTATTTGCTTTAGATTAGATATCTGTAGTTGCTCTACATTCGCCCTATCATGTCCCACGCATGTTCAATAAACGATAAATCAGGAGATCTTGAGGGCCATGGAGAGACAACAACATTTTGTTATTCGGCGGTATGAGGTCAGGTGTTATCTTATTAGAAAGTGCGCCCAGGATGTCCTCTTAGGTACTTAGGTAAGGTTCCAGGGTATCGATGGACGCTGAGACTTTCAAAGAACAACAGAGGTGACCGGCTTCCATGGTGTATGGCACCCCAAATCATTATTCCTGGCGTTAAGTTTGAGCAAGTCTTAGAGCAAAGTCTAAATTTAGCCTCTGTCCCTTTTGTCTTTTAACATAATCATTTTTAAAACACTCTTTCCTTACCCTCATTAGTTCCCGATACTTTTAAACCATTCAAAATTGGAAAATTCAAAGAATAACGCAAAAACCCTTAAAAATCGAGTAAAAAGTCTAAAATATCATTAAAAAATCAATTTCTTGAGAATGGGATTCAATTTTTGGAGCAACACGGGAAACGCAAAAATTTCTTTAAAAATTCCTAAACATCAATTTGCCCAAAATGACATTCAATTTCTGGACCACCGGGAATCGGGAAATTCAAAAATCACAAAAATGCTAAAAACTGTTAAAAAATCACGTAAAATCCAAGAAGTCTTTACATTCCTAAACCACTGGGATTCGGGAGTTTCAAAACACACCTAAAACCGTCCAAAAGTTTTCAAAGAAGATTTTAAAAAATCATATACCTACACAGTTACGCAGAAGCAACTTTTTTTTTATTTCTAAGAATACGCAAAATTAATTCCGAACAAGCTTTTTTAGGTTTCTATCACTTTAGGAATCGGAATAGAAATAGATGGGAATTGATAACTTAAATTAACTTGCGCGCCACCTGTAAGTAATTGCCGAAGTTACCGCACAGCGTCTCGATCGATAAATGAAATGCGCATTTGCTGTCTTCTGTCATATTTTTGTTATTGTGATTTAGGGTATATGCCAGCATTGATAATCAGGGATGAAGTCGAGGTTCAAGCAAAACAATTTTACCTAAAAACAAGTATTTGCCTCTAAACTTCTACTGACTTATAGAGAATATTATGGTTTGATAAAGGAACAGTTAAAAAAAATATATTAACGAACTGGTTTAATTTGCATCTCAAAAATTTTCAACTCGCTCTATATTTTTTAAAGGAGGATCAATTAAATAAGAACGCTTTATCGAAGGAGATTATTAGTTAAATTGTTAAAAAAGTTAATCGTTTTTAAATTTAAATAAGCACTAGATAGGGCACTTGACGCTCACAGACCCAAAACGCAGTACACTGTTAAAATCCAAAATCAGCAATATCTAATATAAATCCAGTGAGAATGTGGACCGGAATACCAAAAGCTACAAGCTCAAATGTACTTACAAGCACCACTGCGTCATAATCTCTGATAGTATACAACAATTTTTTAAATTACATGATTTTAAATTTGAAACCATTAAACTTTTCTCATTTTTGCAAAGGTTTTGTTGTTCCGATCAGCTTGGACTTCAAGTACCATCTTGAATTTTTTGAGATATTTGTGATGGTGTTTGTTTTTTAAATTGAAAAATACTATATTTGTGGTTTTGTGTATCTTTCAAAGATGGGAAGATCATGTTTTTTCTCGGTTCTGAGGTGAAAGATGCTTATTTCTCGATGAAAATTTTATTTTCTGATAC
>QDEB01069222.1:0-14148 GCA_004193795.1 Asbolus verrucosus
AAACGATTCAAAATATAATTGAATCGGATTTTTCGTCAGATATAGAAGATATAATCAATGTAGACGAACTAGATAGAGATAAACAAAATTTGATTGTTGTTGATGATTTCGTAACGGAAAAAGATCAAAAGAAACTTGTAGATTTAGCTACACATGGAAGAAAAATGAAATAATGCTTATGTTGAATGGTTTGGGTTTGATACTACACATAATTAATGGATAGATAAAAAGGATATTGTATATAAAATAATCCCAATGCATCCAAAGATGATAGTGATTGAAAGAATAATTTTTAATTTTTTGTTTTCATTTTTCAATTGAACAATCTTTGAGTTTGCCTTGATTAATAAATTTTCCATATTCATTCATTTTCCATATTTATTACTGAGAGAAAGAGTATTTGCTAAACGTCTTTTTGCTCATTCTTTGTTGTTATATCTAATAACAGGATTTTTAATTAATAACCCATTTATTTTTTCTTCATCATAACTATTTACATCTTTTAATTTTTGTTCCAATTAATTGTATTATTTTTATGCTCAGTTTCTTCGTCCATTTTTTCCATTGTTTCAACTACAGAAACTTTTAAAATCCTATTTTCCATATGTAACTGATTAGATGCTTTTACTTTATTATCGACAGATTAACTATTAAATTCAATACAATCTCTTTTAATTCTACTTTGAATAATTTTTAATTGATTTTTATTTGCTATGTCTATTAGTGACATTATTATTTATTTGACAACGAACTCGCCTTTGGTTCATGAGTTGGCAACGCCAAAGAACCTAGAGTTTTTTCATAATTTTTTTCAAATTCTTCCTAGTCATTTTTATTTCTAGCAGCATGTAGAGCACTAGTTCCTTTCAGGAACGCTTTGTAATCTGATTGAGATGTGTTTGATTTGTGTTTAGATTTAATTTGTTTTTGTTTCTTGTGTTGTTTGATTTTTTATTATGTTTAATTAATGTTTCAGCAGTGAGAAATTTTATTGATTCCTAACTGTATTTTCACCAATTTTATTTTGTTTGGCAAACTCTTTCAGTATAATATCATTAGAATTAGGGTATCCTTTTTTTGTTAAAAAATAAGAAAGTAATAGGGAAGATGAAGGATGAAGGTGCTAAAGACAAGACAGTATTTAAAAAATTAAAAGGTATAAAAAAATCTGTAGTAGATAAAGAAATTAAGTTTAATCATTATAAACAATGCTTGTTAAATCAAAATTATTGTCTGAGATCGGTAATCCCTTATGACGTTTTTTGTGCGATTAAATTTGTTAAAAAGTATTTTTTGTAATTTTAATTCAGTGCGATATGTCACCCTCAACATCACGTTGCCGTAAAGTTAATTTCTGTATCGCTTTCTTATAGTAATTTGGAAAGAATCACAGCTATTGCAGTTTTTTGCACTTGTAATTGCAAATAATATTGAAGGCAGTTGTGTTAAAAATAAATCAGTAAAATGAGTGCACTAAGTGATTGCGAAAATGAAGTAGATGTAATTGAACAAGTCCAGAGAACGCTATGAAAACATTTACAATATTTTTAAAAACTGGTGGACTACAAAAGTGTATAGACAAAAAATTCCGGACACCCAACTTAATATCTGTTTACACAGGAGTACAATTTTTTTGTTTTTATTTTGTGATGCATGGTTTTCCTGATCTTGGCCTTCTTGTGTACTCACCAGTTTGGCGATATCGCTAGATTACTTACGTCTTGGATGGTACTTCGAAGAACATTCAGTTTTTTTTTTGATAAATTAAGTGTTTACCACCTATTTTATTTCCCAATCTTACTTTGTGGATGATGTTTCATATTTAATTTTTTGTCCACGAGTTTATTAATGAAAAATCTTTGTTGGCGTATTTTGTGACAAGAAATGAGTAACTGAAAGCTCCAGGAAGTCTGCGGGTTGAATATTCGATGTTAAAATTGACAATTTTTTTTACGACTCCATTGATATATCAAAGTTTTTTACTTTAACTGTTTTCTTGAAGAAAAAGAATGTGGGATATCGGCCAAAAAAGGCCAGTGTTTTTACCATAGAAGAGTATACTAAGTTTTTACTTGAAACACCGGACGAAAAATTTCTTGTATATAAGGTAAATTCATTTTATTACATTAAGTTTTGTACACTAAATAAATATTGTTTTATTCTTTAGATAGAAATGATATTAGGAATAGCCTGAGCATGTAGAAGGGAGGAATATGAGAATTGAAGACATTGAGGGACGTAACGGATTAATCATTGTAAAAGTTCTTCAAACGAAGACGTATTCAGTGAGCATTCGTTGTTATTAACGAACCAGATAAAAAAGTTCACTACTTGGATACATTAACCTTCGTCAGAATAACACAAAATCATCTCATTTCTTTTTAAATTATGGTAATGGGAAATATACAAATCAAGTAATTGGAAAAGGTGCAATTGGAAGTTGGCCATCGAAAATAGCTGAATATTTGAAACTGAAAAATTCTACCGGTTACCCGGGTCATTCGTTTCGACAAAGTTCAGCTACTTTGTTAGCTAATACAGACCTTTTTGGACTGAAAAGACACAGAGAATGGAAGTCTTCAAATACAGCTGCGGGCTATACTGAAGACTGTCGAAAACAAAATTGAATTTGCAAAAAAATTTTTCATGGCGACAAAAATAAAGAACTTTCAAAACCGTCGACCTTAATGTGTAATCAAAATGACAAGGAAAAGTTGATGTGTGAAAATTTTGACAATGCTGAGCCACATGAGTTTCCAGGTGGTGCTAACATCTTGTGTTCAACTTCTGCAATCCAAAATAAGTTTCCTTTATCACTTGGCGGTTGTCATTGTTGTAATTTTAATATTTATGTTAATAAATAAGTTGTAATAAAATTATAATAATAATTGATGAATTTTGAGTCAATTTACTTACCGTTCTAGAACGCTAAAATATTTTCTGTCGAGTTTATCGTTAACAACTAGTAAATAAAACTTATTGTCTTGGGAACAGACGTGGTGTACAATCAAATAGAGCTCAATTGCGCAAAAAATTAATTAAAAGGGGTAAGTGTAAGTTATAAACAATTTTAGTTTATAAAACGCACTTACTGTTGAAGCCTGCCGTTTAATCAGCTCAATTATTGCAGTGGCGCTACTGAAGGTTAGATGTCGCCAGCCAAAAGGTTTTGGTGTTTTACATCAGAGCTTCAGTTGCCGACAGCTTGTTTTCTCGCTTAGCTAATTCGGGTGGATTTGGACAATTACCAAACATGTAGATTTTTAGTAGTACAGGGCCGTAATTAGTTTACTCATTATGTTTTATCTGTACACCAATCTAAATGGCATAATTACGTATCCTTCGCATTTGCAGTGGGTGGTCTCCAATTCTAAATGTTATAACGTGACTATCTCGAGCACACTCTTACGTGAACATGTGTATGCGAGTCGCGGCGTCTTTTGACAAATGCTCGGTTAACACCAAATGTTGTGTGTACGATTTTCGAACGGATAATTGGACGCGGTATAAAAAATTGTTGCGGAACCCTCTGAGACGGGCGCCAAAAAGCGGCGCCCGTCTGTATTTCGCCTGCGATCTATTTTTATACCCAAAAATTTTGACGGGAATCGGAGGATAATAGAGTCGATTAACAATTATCTGGTGCTACGGCCGAGATTGCCAGACAGGGCCGGAGTAAGTCATTACACATCAGTCATGTGTTGTAGTGTTGGGAACTTTGAATAATGGATGAATTATGCAATCTCGGGACATAGCGTATGCTAATAACGTTGAGGTCCTTGATTAATTGCATTTTGATTTTCAGATTATCGGCCATTTGCTATTCATATTGGATCATAGCGTACGGCCCCGGTCCTATGAATAGATGTTTGTTGCTTAATTTACATTATAAACATTGACACAAATTTGATCGTGCGGCCTCTTCTCCTGGACCCGAATTGACTATTTTTAAACATGCCATTAAACGATCAATAAAATCGACAGTAATTGACACTACTCTGAATCAGAAATGAACGGTGAAAATTTTCTTCATTCTTCTCGCATTCAAGGTGTGCATATGTGGGATGGGGTACAGCAAGGATGGTCGCTTGGTGCTTTATTATTTATTTGTAATACTCAACTAAATATTTACTATGTAGTTTAGTGGAACGTGTTAAGTTGTGCGGGGCGGATTAGGTAAGCTGGTTAGGAGAAGTTTTCGTTTTTGGGTGTTGGATGCATGTCCTTGTGTTTTTCCGTGGCATAATTGCGCGTTGTCGACCGTAATTTCGTTCCATGTTCCTTGTGAATTATTGACGTTTCGTGTATTTATATCAAAGAACGTTCTCTGATCCGGCGTATACGAGCAGCTAACAGCGTACATGCACTCGCGTTAAAACCGAGATCTAATCTAAATGACGTATTAGATTTTTAAAGTTTTATCCGCACATATAAAAAACGCAGCCACGAGCCACGCCGTAGATTACCGCTTTAATTTATTTTCATTTTTGTTGCGCCGTAAAATACAGGGTTGCGTCGTGAGTTATGCCCGGCGGGGGTGGGTGGATCGAGTCCTGGCTATTCCCTCTCCGCAGCGCGGTTAACATTTCATTTATCTTACACGTTTATTTCTCGTGTTCTTTTTATTTATTGCCGTAATTTGCAATGGAGGCCTCGAGTTCTCTCTTCTTTTGCAGCGAATAATGGTCGCGGATCGACCTCTTCGCTGCGAAAGTGCCGTCCATTAAATTATGCCCAGATACCACCACGGCAGAGTAAATCATTCGGACGGTGGTGTTAAGTGTATAATTATTTCCTTTAAATATGTTAATGGCATGCCAATAGATTACGATCCAGATACACCTCTGGCTCCACAATTTATTGTAACAAAGCCACTGGCCATCTTTAAATGGTTACCACTCGCATATCGCGGCCGCAAACGCAAAAAGAACAAATACGACATCTATTTATATCTTGTAATATCTTACACTATTTTACTATATTCTGAGCTCAACGTCTTTATTATCAAAAACTGTGTTGATAATAGTCCCATTCGCTCCATAGGCGTCAAACAGAAAGAAAGCTCGTCGCTTTTGTCTCTTACATTTTTATTTTCCAAAATTTTCGGTCTGTTTTATCAATATTTAAAAATTAACACCTACTGTAGTCTTTCTCTCTAAGCTTTCAATTTGTTATATGATTTTCTTACACCAGCCTTTTCTAAATTGGCTTTCTTTCTCATTTCCACATTTTATTAATCTCTTTGCTTTTGCTGCTAAATTATCTTCATATGTTGTTATTTACAAAGTTTAATTTTGTCTTTCCGTGGTATTTTCAAAGTTAAGGCTTACAAAAGAGAAAAATTTAAGACAGAAAACGTTTCATAAACGCTAGAAGGGAATAACAATTAACCAAAATAGGGTGACAGGAAATGTAACGGAAAGTTAAAGTTGAGAATCACAGTCTGAGCAAATCATGAATTTGTGACATAAAAAAATTATATGTTGAATTCAAATGTTGAATAAATTATCCATCGAAGAAGATAATTTGAACTCTACAAAAATCATACGGTGAACCTGAAATATCTGCTAAAGAATCAGGAAAACAGACAAACTTGAAATAAATTACCATCAGAAATGAGAAGGTAACAGAAATATTAAAAGACCCAATAAGACAAAAATGAGTTTGATTCCTTTTTTCGATTTAGATGTACTTAAAGACTTGATCTGAGGGAAATCTTATGGAAAAAACTGGGGATAAATTCGATTGGAAATATGTCAATCAAAAAAGTCAGAGTATGTAATGATACCAAATGAGAAAAAGATTAGAAAGGACAAGACAACACAACGATAAGAAATCGGAAAAAATAGAAGGAAGAACAGAAATAATTGCTTTTTTAAATGAATAAGAAATATAACAAGTGATCAAAAAACTCTTGGTAGTTTCTTAAACGATATACTTGGCAGGAGATACTTGTACTGAAAACAATTCGTACATGATGAAGAAATTTTACAGTCCAGAGCAGTATTTACTACATTTTATTCGAAAACATATTACAGATTTGTGGTCAAAAAGGCACATTTTTTTCCTTTAGTTTCGTTGAAATCGATGAACCCGATGATCACACGTTATCTGAAAACTTACTTTTTGGGACAGGTTAAAACAAGTGTAAGTAAACTGTTTCTACTCCTGATGTTCTTTGCATTCTGTGAAGATTATTTATAAACAACGAAATTAAAAAAATTGAGAGAAGAATTAGCAAAAAGGCAGATATGTGGTCGACCGTGTTAACTTTTGTGAACGACCGGTATTTGGGATCGGTTTTTGGGGGTTGTGCGTTTGTGAAAATTTTGACGGAAACAGTGTTTTCTTTTCTGTCTCGTGGGATTCGGCACCATCCAGAGGGCCCATAAATCTTGTCGATTTAACGCTTGTTAAAGTCGAGCCATCTGACATAGCACAACAATAGGGGTTATAACAGCGGCCATAATCACGTAAGCTCTCTGTCACCAAAACCACAATAAACAAACGGCGCAGGCACGAAAATTTTTCGTAGATTAATTTGCCCCCGTACGGGTGCGTTTACACAAAGCCGAAATGAGATAATATTGATGGAATGAAGCCGTAAAGACTTAACGCGGCTTGCATCACAATAGGTGAATGCAGCGGCACCTCTGGCGTCGCGGTGAAGACGCGCCAACTGGAGGCGTCTGGAGGAAATGACGCCGCAGTTTCATCTCCGGCCTATTTCCGGTTTCGGCGCTCTAATGTGCGCTTCAGCCATATTCATAGCACACTCTGTTTCCCCCGAAGCGCTTCTTCTGGTTTTAATGCTTGTGTTCTCATCCCTCGTCGTGTATAATATACAGCGATTTCAGACGCCGCGATCATCTTTAATTAAAATTTCACAATAACAATGGATGATGAAATCGCGGGCGGCGGAAAAAAGGGCAGAATATTCAAATGCGCCGTTAAAAGGGAGGTGTCGTGAAACGAAGTGAACGTATGTCGCATGTCGGGGTGATTGATCGACTGCTTGACATAATACTAACGCGTGCTAGGAGTATGTGTGTGAAAGTTCGGGCTTCGCCCACCCCCGGATTTGCAACCCTTCGGGCACAATGGAGATTAACTCGTTTTGTTCAAAATAAACAACGACACTTTGAAAAGCTTCGCAGCTAATGAGTCTGTTTCGTCCGTCACGAATTAATCGTTACATTTCAGCTTTCTGGTGTAATACTGACGTTTCGTTTCACACCAGACAGTTCTGCTGAAGACGAAGTATCCGTTTTTCGAATTTATGAAGATTTCGGGTTTTATTCTTTGGCTCAGCCGAAGCATAACAGATAAGTTTTTAGGATCATATCAGATTTCGTATGACTGTGGGGTCTATTGCGGGCTGGCTTATAGAAAAGCTCCCTCTGCGTTGGATAAAAGTTATGTCAATGTTGCCAACCAACAGGGTGCTGTTTCACTGCTGGTACCTTCCACTGTTAGGAAGTGTGAATTTAATCCAGAATTAGCTATTTCGCGAAGTCAGTTGTATAACACGTGACCTCCCCCTAAAGTCACATAAATAGCAGATTAAGTGACCGACTTATGCCGGTCACGTGGCATCGGGTAAGGGAGAACGGCGACGCCAAATCGCTACATCAATAAGGATTAAGGTCGAGTGCGTTAATATATCGAAGGTTATACAGTAATTCCATATTAAATCGTACCGAATTATGAATTAGTGTTGGTTCATGTATCTTCGAATATGTTAAGTCTTGTTTCATGACGGATGTAAATGTAAATAACAGTACTGCAAAAATTTTAAATTGCTTAGTTAAGTACTAACTTAGGTAAAATATCAAATAGAAGACTTAAACCGCCGATCAGTTTTTAAAGATGAGAACTTTTTAAAATCGACAAATAATAATAATAATAACAACATTCATCAAGCAATGAGTTGGAACGTGTTAAAGAATAAATACAAATTATTCTAGTTATAATAATAATAATAATAACAACAATAAGATGAACCAGAAATTGATTTTAAAACTTCACACGTGTGGTTAAAAAGATCTGATGTACCTATATCCCGAAACCGAAGGATTTATATTTGCTATCTAAGACAGAGTGATTAATACCAAAAATTACAATACTTAAAGACAATTCTATTACTATTTACAGATGTAGGATTTGCAAAGCAAGATCAGAGACAATTGAACACATGATGTCATCAGGATGTCATCACTTGATAGCAAAATCCGTAATGATATGTGAATATCCGGCCTGATGGCCGTGCTGGGTGGTGGTAGGTCTAAAAAAGACAATAATATAAGTAAGCTTAAGTCATTAATACCCGCAGTTGGCACATAATATGTCAACATTATTAACAGGTACTGTTAACATATTAAACAGGGTCACTATAAATGTTTGTAGTCAAAGGCAGCTGCAAAAACAAATGTAAATGGTCTTGTTGCCGCTGTATAATCATAATGATTCGGATTGTTTATTTTTGACATTTAAAACACGACCTGTCATTACATTGGATGTAAAAAAATATTCTTTAAATTATTAATTTAAACAAAATGGTGCATATTACCTAAAAGACAGGTTGTTTATAACATTGCAATAAAGTATGTAGGGAAGTAAGTGAATACATTAATTTAATCTTGCGCTGATAACAATTTGGTAACCAGTGCAGCCAATAGTCAAAAAATCATTTCTTTATAATTAAAACTTTTTAGTAAAAATTGATAATTATTCATATAGAGCGGCAATACTTTCTAAACAATTCATAGCCGCCTTTGACTACAAACATTTATAATGACCCGGTATTTTAGTGTACGAGCATTAGCGAGAAGCAGTTTTGGTTTTTCCCATGTCATTCGTTCGTTCGCTGGCTCCTCTAGGACATCCCCTCGATAACTTGAGAATACTTTGATCTATCGAGTTCACATTTTTAAATCTATTTTCACAAGTTTAGCGAAACTAAACTATCGTATATTAAAAATAATATGTAAAATTTGTTTTTTAACACTAAATGCATATTCTATTTATATCCGAAGAGCCTTCCTAAGATAATATTCGGTGTTTTACCTTTGATTTAAAATTTATTACTCTTTTAACTTGTCTTTGACAGTTGAATTATACTGAACTATGAGTTGAGCAGTATTGTGAGCAGGACTAGAAGACTGTTTAAGAAAGAACAAGAAACCAAAACATTTAATTATAAATATAAAATAAATTTGTTTACAATGACAATGACGTTTCATGTTCAATCGAAGACGTGAAAAATTTTTCCATGCCTATCTTTATACTACAGTGACATTAATACATCTTTTCAACGGATCTACATTTCATCATATCTTGAACTTTTTGTACTATTTAAATTTCCATTTATTTTAACAATTTCATTTTCTGATACTTCCAACACATTTAAAGTTCCAAATATTTGATGTTTTAATATTACAATGAAAATTAGAAACTGATAATCTCTTCCCTTACATTAACAAAAAATGTATTCATGTTATTTGGCAACAAATAAAGATTTATTTATCTTACCGTTTTTATTGTTCTTTATATTGGTGGATAACTTTATTGAGACCGTGTTCTGGTTCGAAAGACCAAAGAGAAAAACTCTCGATGTTATTTATTTGTTTATTGCTAACCACCTACTTCCTAACAAAAATATTCTAATGGTCCCATTGAAGGACCGGCTGAAGTTGTCCAAAATATTAACAAACTTCCCTACAATGTTCTAAGTTGCTGTTGCTTTTGATATAGGTGTTAATAAAACCTACTCTCTCATTGATCATTTTTAAACTCCTTTCGTTCTTCAGCGGATAGTAAAAACGAAAAAGCAAATACAGAATATGTTTTCTTTGGACTGCATGAGGTTGCAGTGAAGAGATGGCCGTCCTTTTTCCGAATAGCCTCTATATTAATATTATCGACGGTTTGTATTAAGTCGTTAATTTTTTGATATTTAATTTTAATTAGTGACTCTAATTTAGATTTTCCTAATTTATAAACTTCTTTACGATCATATTTTATACACTCTCATACTTTATTTTTTTCTGCAGTTTAGAATTTAGAAATTTTCTCGGTATTTATTCCTATTTACTATATTTATTTGTTGGACAACATAAATTGAAATATGCTTAAAACATTTCTAATGTAAATTAATAAATTTACGTAAATATATATATTTTTTGATATGAATGTCTAATTTGATTCCTAACATTTTCTCTTAAATACAATTGTTGAGCAGTATGATTCGGTATATGCGGTTGAATAATTCCAGTTGATTAAAATGTTGTCCACACAACTTTTAGATAAACTCTTAATTGTAGTGTGATCACTGATAGTAAGATTCCAATAGTGGTTTTCTTTAAGTCCTATTAATTTTAAGGATATCAAAAAAATCATCTTTTAATAAATATTAATAAATTCAATGCCTTCTCATAAATAACTCAGAGTCCGATGTTCAATACAATGTAACAATTGTGTACTTTTTCACTTATTATTAGCAACCAGCGCAATTAAATATGCTACATTCTGCAAGATTATTAATATATTTACGTGGGATCGTCTTGGCAGAAGACTGTCACGCCACCATGCTTTCCTGATAACCTGCAGAGACTTGAAGATACATAGTAATCCTGAATTCCATAAGCACTTAATTCTTCTCACCATTTCCAGTGCTCACTTGTAGGATAATGATTGAACTATTCATTTCAAAATTATTTCGGAAATCTGAAACAAAAAATCTCAGAAGGGCAAATTTTCAGTGTCTTATTAAATTTGAGCCTTTTTCAAAAACAGTGTAGAAAATTTTGTAAACTCGAGTGGATCTGTTTATTAAGAAAGCTGACAAAATAATATTTTTTATATTTATAATAATTTCGCAGAACATTTTTCTAAATGCAGTAGCCATCACCTCTTGTCGATTTGGATCGTTGATGGAATCATGACAATAATTTCTTGTTTTTTTCCTCTTTCGTCTTCGAGCTGCCTTCGCTGCACGTCTGGAGCGATCGGAACGAGACGCCGTCGCTTATTAAAATTTGATGGAAACGCGTTTGCGATACGGGGTCGTTTGAAAAAATCCACCGCCATCCGGGACGAAGCCGGCGTCATTACGGCAGCGTTATGTGTGACGTTGCGTCATATTAGGGTGGGTGCACACGCGCCGTTGGCGACCGAGCAGCGACTATATCGTTAAGATAACGCTAATCCGATAACCGATTGCCAGCCCCCGGATAAACAACACCCCCGACGGCAGATATGACGGCACCCGTGACAATCGCTGCCTCACGCTGATAAGGCCGACGGCCCGTCTTCCCTCTTCAAGACGCGGAGGGCGCTTTGTCTAGCTGGGGATTAAGCGCGCTTCACAAAGCAAATGCGTGTTGCGTTATTGTCCCGGTTCGGCCAGACGGGGACCTCGTAAACACCTTCGCTCGTTGTGTACAAAAAGAGCCCACTCTGCTGCAGAATTGATACGTTTTGTCCGGAGATAAAGCATAATGTAGTTAAATAAATATAAATAGTAGGCGAGAGAATGTGACAAGTGACAGGGTTGTGCGACCCCCTGGGCCCATTGTGGGGAGCCTTCCCCGTAGAGCTCCGGTAGCAGACCAGTTTCACAGATAAATCAACCTTTTATATTGCTCACGACGCAGGTAGGATGGTGTGTCTTTGCCTATTTCACCGTGAGCATCTAAAAAATTTCGTCGCGCGGAAACGACATCTGCACCACTGCAACGACCCCGCCGTGGCGACCGAAATCTGAAGATTTACGATCAGCAACGACGTGGCTGCGAATTTTGCTTTTTGGACATTGAAAGCGGTGTGCAAGCGGTGCTCTTTATTTCTGCAACGTCGGAAATATCGAGCCGACTCTAAACTCGTGGTGTAAATGATTTTTTATTCACTTACGCCCTGTTTGTCGTCAGTATAAATGAAACAGCTTTTTTAGTAACACGTCATTTAGGGGTTTTATTCTTTATTCTCATCCATTATATGTTGTAGTATACATTCGATGGTACATTTTTTGACATTATGGGTTTTTATTATGGGAGCCTATGATTTTGTGATATATGGGATACGATAACTTTGACTATAATAGTGTCCATTGGTCATATAATAAGTTATCCATCCGAAAAAGAAATATGAAGGAATATAGAAATGTATGGGAGTAAAAAAAGAAACTGCGGCAAAATGAAGAGGAACATTATCAAGACATGCAATGTGGTAGCATTTTAAAGAACTTATTTGCTGAAGTTCTACTAAAAGTTCGTTTTAGCTTTTTGTAAAGAAAGTTTAATACTATTATTATCCAAGCTGTAATATTCAAGAGAAGGAAAATATCGTAGAAATCATTCATTTTTACATCGATTTTGCAGATATTTTTCAGAGTTGCGCTGAAGTAAAAGAAGAAATCAAAAGTAGTAGTCTTAATGTACTCTATACGATATTTAATTTTATATCATAATGTAGCAGTACAATTCAAAAAATTAACATGTTAGACAATTCAAGAAAAAAAAAGTTAAAATAGCCATGGTGTTCTATTATTCAAAAGAATAAAATTGAAATTACATACAACAATATAAAATATTCTATATATGTATTTCAAATTATATATGTCTAAAAATAAAAAACACACATTTTTGGTATTTCAGTTGGATTAAAGTCGTTTGGAACCATTTGAAGAAGATTTTTGAAAATTATTTTAACTCAACTAAATTTTGTTGCTTCAGGAAACTAAATATATTGGGTTCTGAAAAAAAAACGGAACTCGAAGTATTTATTGAACAATTTTAATGAAATTTTGAGAATTAGATATTTTATCCCAGCCTTTCAGAATTCGACGTCGGAGATCCGCTAGACTGTTAGGCGGGCGCTGCGAGTTCTTTGTCTTAAAAACCTATGAACACAAATTGTGCCTTCATACACCACTCAAATCTCACAGCTCGATGACGTGGAGTGAGTAGTAGGTACAGATACCAAAAGATGTTATTAACTGAAAATCGGTTCCTCAAAGCAGAAAGGCGAAGAGCTCGATCTTTATGCTCTGTTGTGCTTCTAGAATTTCCTGATCTAGGTATTAATCAATTTTTTCTATTTTGGGACCATCTAGACTAACAACGCAGAACGGCCAAAACATTACGACCCACTCGTTGGAAATATCGCAAACCGGAAAACCCCCTGTCGCGTACCAGTTATCCTATCTCTGTGAAAGCAGCTTAACTGCTGAAAATTTGGACGGCATTGAATTTGAGGCATTTTTTAAAAGTTTTAGAACCAAATTATAATGGTCAGTGTCTATCATCTATAAAATTGCTATATTAAGAGAAAAGTAGTCCATCGTTATAATAAGAATAAGAAAAAACATCTAAACTAAAACCAAAACATCTGAATTTTTGATCATTTTTATATCTCATTGAGTTTAGCTAATTCTAATAATTTCATTAAAATTATTCAATAAATACTTGGTGTATCGTATTTTCCAGAACTCGGTATACATAATAGTGATTATTATATAATTTAAAAAAGTTAAAATCAGTATTTGCTGATGGTTGCAATATCATTATTTATTTTATTACATCTTTTTAAAACATTCTCAAAATTTTTAAAAATTAGAATAATAAAATGCTTGATTATTTACATTTTATAATTATTAATAATATGAGTGCGAAAATACAAACTTAAAGTTTGAGATAACACTACTGCTAACGCTTAAATAAGCGTTTTCGCAAGATTGTTATTCAAAATTTTTGTTGTTCAGCTACGCTGATTATGAGTCGCTGTGGACATGTTGTGTATTTTATAAACGGAAATGGAAAATTCAAATTAAGTTTCTGATAATATTCTGGAGAAAGGGAAGTTATTACCAGAAAAATTGTTGCCCGTGAAATGAGAAGTGATGTGAAAATTGAATTTCTTGTTGTCTTGTATAGTTTTGAAAGTTAATAAACTAAAAATAAGTTAATAAGTTAATAATAGCTGCTATTTGTTTCGTGTTCTAAAATGTTGTTTATAATTTAGGATTTAGATATTAAAAAGATGACCATATTTTAGATATTAAAATGTGACCAACAAATAGTATATTATTATACAAGTTTTATAAGACGGTATATTGTCGCACGTGCGGGTAACAAGTGCGACAAAACGTCT
>QDEB01069222.1:14191-34572 GCA_004193795.1 Asbolus verrucosus
AAAACATTGTGTGATACTACCAATGTGACAAAAAAAAGTTTCCAAAAACAGTACAGCCTTCATTAAAGGACTGTTTTCGGCGCTTTAATAGAGTCATTAAAGACGCAAAGTAGAAAAACAAATTTTGTTTTTATTTTTCATTTTTTTTCTTATGTGATATTCTTTTTTTTTAATTATTAAATTTTCTGAAAAATTGAGGGCTAAGCGGGATAGTTTTATAAATCTTCAGCCTTGTATTGTTTTTTCCTCGTCTTTATTAGACTTTGTTTAATTTTTTGAAAGAAAAAATCATGTTTAATTTTTTAAATTTTATTTTGATTTTTTTAAGAACATCATTGACTGATTAGGTTGCGGTTCGAGTATCAATCATAATTCATGAACACAGTCCACGTTTTTTGATATAAAGGCTAAATAATAAATAAAGTACCAAGTTACTTTAACAATTTTCATAATATTCACAACAAGCGCAGAATAAGAAGCCTGTTATGAGGCACTGTAAAAAGGGATCTGTGGACAAAACAATATTCCAGTTAACTTTCCTTCCAGTTTGATCGAAATTAATTTTAAATTAATTTTTTTTAATAATCCACGTATTTTGATTGAAAAATATATTTGCTTTTCGATTTTTCTTGTTTTAAAATATTTTCAAAAGTGTAATTTCAGAAACACCTACTTTGATAATTTTACCTTGCGTACGTCGTAGTAAAATTTCGTGTTTCAGTAAACTAAAAGAGATGAAAAAATAGAAAAAAGTATTAAAAGGTGGTATAAGAAAAGAAATATCGATAGCAATACGTTACTTTATAAATATAACAAATGAACGGTTAAGAGTAAGATAAAAGTGTAAGCAAAGCGAAGGAGGCAAAAGATAAGATGCGAGAAAATAAGAAATAGAATAATCAAAGATAACTGAAGATTGAAACTTTTGGATAAAGAATGTGAGAAACACCAAAAGAGGAAGGCCAAGAAAAACTTTGAACGAAGAAGTACGTAGCAGAAAAATGAGAAAGAAAACGGTGGAAAATAAGGAAGAAGAATTGAGAAAACTGTTGAAAAGAATACCAGCAATGTCAAAATTCAATCCACTGAAGGCCTCGCAACGAATGCGAATCTTATCTTTATATAACTATCGAAAGAAACAATTTGTAACGAAGACAAGTAATGACCAGAAGGCATTTATTTGAAAAGGGAAGAAAATATATGAAACAAAGACTACAGGGAAAAGAATTGGAAATTGAAAACTTTATTAGCAAGGAGATGTCGAAAAGAACATTCCTTACTGAAAAGTGACTGGAAAGTAGATTGATTAAATTTTACAGTATGGAAACTCTTATTCCATTTACTTCTGATACGGAGCAAAAATTTCCTCCTTGAAAATCCGTGATTTCTTGCTAAGGAAAGGGGTTGATTTCCTGCAGCTATTGGCGAGCATATGCTGTGGCTCATTTATTTAATCTGGTTAGAAAGTTTTTGCGGAGGGTGAGCGTGGATCGGTAGTTTCACTTTCACACCAGTAACCACGACAATACGCGGACGTGGCTACTAATATCGCCCTAATCCCCATTCCCTCTCGCCCCAGCGAGCTTTGCATATACACCACGCGTGCAGCAGAGAGCTTTCGCACACACCTACTATTTCGCCCCAGCTTTATAAACTCCGCTCGTGTGAACTAACTTGCTAATCGCATTTAACATTAACCGATCCGAGCTTTTAATAATTAGTCGGCGATGCACATTTTCGACGTGGACGTTTTAATTTCGCATTTAAGTGCATCCACAAAAATGCTCATCTCCCATTACGTTCAGGCATATCTGTAAAAAGTCATGCATGAGGCCCGATAAGCGCCCGTTATATGAATAGCGTTTGTTTAGTGGGCCACTGATAAGAATTAAACGACTGTGACGTCACACGTACACCCCACTCGACATATCATAATTGATTTACTGGAGGGGATTCCGTACAGATAAAAACTACAGAATTTTAATAGCGTATATATATAAAAAAAAAAACGTACGGCCGTGATTTATTTTGGCGTTAACGAAAATTATTGCGCTTTCGATGGAAATTATTATCGCCGGGAGTAATATTTTGATTGTTCAATTGTTTTTCGTGGGGTGGGCATCAAGTGGCCGGCTCAGGGTAAATTACCCAAATAAAATGTATAATCTTCGAGAGAATGCGTCCCTGGAGTCGGAGGGTGTTCTAAGTGGGGGCTCACCCGTTATTAGGGCTCTCTCAGCGGGACGTGAATTTGACATGTATCAGCAGCATCAAAGTGCATCTAAAACGTCAAATAAGTTATTCGCTTTATTGTGGGGAGGAAATTACGTTGCTTTAATTAAGCATTTCTTTCGGGTGCTGTTATTGTTTTTTCTGGAAATCGTGTGTTGATTCCTGATTAGATTAAGGATTTTTTTTAATGCTTTATCATCTCTCGTGATGAGGATCATGACTAAATCACGTGTGGTGCTTTAATAAATTTATATTTAATTCATGAGGTAGTCGTTGAGTATGAAGGTGTAGCATACACACTCGACGCCAAAATTATCACATCAGCAAAAACGTTTGTTTTTATTCTGTCTTTACATTAGAATATAAATAAAAATAGAATCACCTCGTAAATGTTTCTGTCAAAATCACCCACGGTCCGCAATAGTAAAATTATTCTTAAAAAAAGTGTCCGTTCTTGAGTTTGCTTTCCAAGTTTTCCCTTTTTGCATTCTGAAAAAAGTTATCCAAACGCTATCGGCATAAAAAAGTCCTAACATAAATTGTATCATGCTTATTTTGGGATATATTACTGTGTTAATCTAACCATAATTTACAGACATTTCAGGTGTGAACAAGAGATTAATTTAAAAAGAACTAAAAAGTTTTAGATCTGGCAGCGAGTGTACTTTTAATGAAATGGAGTGATAACGAAAACTGAGTTTTGTTTTTTTAATTACGTTTTATAAATGTGTCTTAAGTTTCGATGATTTTAATAATTTCATAAATTTTAAAAATAATCTCTAAATATTCACTTAGGTATAATAATGTTACAAGATTTCTGACATTTTATTGATTATTTTTGTTTACATTTATGAATATACAGATATTTTACAATGATAGTCAAACATTTTTTCAATTTCCTTAATTTTTAAAATAAAAATAGAATGTTAAATTCTTTTATATGTAAGTACACCTATTTTTAAATGAAATAAAATAATTATTACTTAATTGACGTCATATATACATACCGGGTTTATTCCTATGATTTGGTTTACGTATGCTGTGAACGAGTCTTTAGATTTATTTAATGTTCACATTTACTTTTAGTGTTTCTAAGTCTTCTAATTTTAGTTAGTTTTCACAGCTTTTAAACATTTTTTTAGTTTGATTTGCATATCAAAAATTTTTCTGTTGTCATATCTAAATCTTACAACAACTTCAGGAAGATTTGCCAAATACACACTCTTATTTTACAAAGTTTTAGTAATTTGAGTTTATTAGCACCATTTTCATGTAAAACGTTTTTCTCTCAACGCAAAGTGAATATTACAAAATAAATAATCCCGTTTCGTAAACTTATCATTACTGTGGTGTTGAAAAAATGCTAAACAATTCAAAATAGGAAAAAAGCTATAACTAAAAGTTGGCATAACATTGTGCGCTTGGGTTTGCGTTTTTACAAAAAAGATTATAAACTCACATTTAGTAAAAATTTTACTGATCTGAAAATGTTCGTGTTTTATGAAAGTTTCAAGAAACATCAATTTCGTAAAGTGAAATTTATTTTAATTCAACATTAATCACTATAAAAACCATTGCTGTAACAACTAGCAATTCGATTTCAAATAATTTATGAAGATTTATACGAAGTTCATAGATTTCTAAGATAAAAAGGTCGCTTTCTTTATAATTTATAATTTAGTCAGTTGGAAAAAATTAAGTACAATTACAACAAATTTTAAAATCTGTCGCAAATTTTTCATTGATTATTCGTGACATCAAAGTGTCTGTGATAAACACAATCAATAACATTTATGAATTTTTGTTTCTAGTCAACATAAAATTAAAATTCATAATTGAAAACGATGCTCAATTGATGGTGACAGTCATATTAAGTTCACAAAATTAAACAGTTTTGCCAAACTTGAATGAAACTCATTATTTTGTAAGTACTTTATTATTTTTAAAATTTATCATAAAATTTTCAGAAAGACATTACAAAATTCTATAATCATAAATTCCAAGATTAGACTTTTTTTGGTAAGAATTTTATAAATTTTTGTAATTTTAATCTTGTATCTAGCGTTAGTCTGCCTAAAAAAATATTGTAAAACAGGAGAAATATGAATTTGAGATACACCTACTGTGAAAAGCGAATAAATAGACAATTTTCGGATAATATTCCAATGTATAATCTCAGATTATCGTCCTCGTTGTACCCGAAACAATTTGACTTTTCAAGCAGGTAAAATATAAATCTTTATTTTAAGAAAGATGGGAGAAATATTTAAATCGACTTTGATGACAATCAGCAACGTGTTGTCCAAGCTCAGTTTCAGCGTCGACAACCTGGAAGACATTTTCTTACATAATGTAGCTCCAGAATAATTGGTGTACGGTTCGCATAATCTGATCAAAAGATTTCAATGACTTAACACAAACCGACTGCCTGAAAAATTTAATTATTAACACGAGTTTCAGCAACGATAATTTCTGGTTGGTACTTGTTTAAAATTCAACGTTTTCAAATTAAAACCAGAACCACAATGCTTCGCTCTGACATTCCAACATATTAGAGATTTATTTGTTAAACAAATGCCGAAATAAAACCATTGTTACACTCAGGAATATACAAATTAAGGCTTGTAGACATTTGTAGCGATCGCAGAGATAAAATTTTACACTTTGCTACACATTACCGTTCTTTTCCTCGAGAAGTTTAAATTAGATCGTCACACACAGCAGCAATAATTTATACTTATTTGTCAAATAGTACGTAACGGTCTCGCATGATATTTGCGGCGATAATTATTACTTCTTGGTTGATTTCAAACGATGCTTGTTCAATTTCCGTCGGTCTCTACGTGTGATTTTATTCTTCACTTAATCTCAAAAACTAAGTTCGAGAAATGTTTTATTTCTGCCTAATCATGATAAATCCAGTCGCCTCCAATTTTGGAGGTTACCCTTTGGAAGTAGAAGAAGTAAGTTTCATGGAAATGCGAATAGATCCACGACTTTTTTCTTTTGAAGCTGAATTGGAGTCTGATTGCCCCACTTGAACCTGAAACAGCTTTTCCTGGTGAAAAATCGGCCCTTATGAAGGCGTCACCAATCACCAAAGTGGCATAATATTCATCGGCATTCGCGTGCCGTATCTGTTTAACGTTATGAAGAGCCAGGTGGTCCTCAATCCGAGCCACTTCTGAAACAATGTGTCTCATCTTTTGTGCAAAAGTGTGTGCTTACAGGATACTCATTGTTTATAAAGTGGCGACCCCCCGTGCTTTACCACCCAGCCACCGCCGACTGAAAAACCCCCTGAAAATGCGTAGTCCAATTATTACCATTGTATCAGACATGGCATGATGTCTTCGGCGCGTGCTGTAACTCGATCCAATTCGGCCTCCACAATACCCTTTTAATCACATCACGATCTCTTGTATATTTCATAAACACAAGATCCCGTTATCAGTTAAGGAAAATAAATATTCGAATTTCAATTATTTCAATTACACAATTTGCAATCTTATCTGTACGATGATTCAGCAGAACGTTGATTGCGGTCTGAAAAGTCGCCGCCAGAGGAGAGAGGCGTGGGGGCGGTTTCAGGACATTTCAGCACAGATCACATCGCATCGCATCTCCCGGAATGGAGGCCGATATGACAAGATGGCCGAGATATGACGTCACAGCCTCCTCCCAGTATTGATCACGAAAACAGACAAAGCAACTAGCAAGACGCCATCAGGACAAGATCCTGAAAATCGCCGGATATACTGCTCTTTTAAATTCGCTCGTGAGATTATGGGTCCATGGACATGGTGGTTAATTGGTTTCGAGATCATGGTCGTGCATTACACCAGATTGGATTCTTCCCGGAATGGGAGCGTCTGACGCTGTGCAACGTTTGCCGCTATCTGAAATGCACCTTACATGTTGAGATTGCTTTTTGGCAGTCTTGCTTGCATTTGATATTTGTATCGCTTTTCTGTTGTGGAATCGAGTTTGATTATATAGATTCCAGCGAAATTCGTACGAATCAACTTACACGATAATCGGCAAGAATGACAGAAACTGCACCATGAGTGATTGATATCAAGTCTGCATATGGAAACGAATCGCAGGTTTTATGTTTCACAGAGGTTTCGCGGATTTCACAAAGATTTCACATATTTCAAAGATTTCATCACAACCTTCTCGTTGATCGTTGTAGACACATCGTGCAATCAAGTCCGCAGCTTTTGTGAATGGAACGGATTTCACATCACTATTTGCATTTAATTAGACTGATTGATTCTTTTTGAGGTTTGATTCTGAAATATTCCAAGTTTTATTCCCGTCATGCGCCGACACTCTGCCGAAAGTGTAAATATTTCTCTTCCTGGGTAATATTAGAATTCTTGAAATTGGATGTCATTGCTTACTAATCAAGAGGAAATTATATCCAAAAACTCACAGAAGAAATGTTGAACATTTTTATTACCATTTTATTACCAGTTTCGCCCCTCTATCGAAGCAATATTCATGGTTGTAACAACTGTAAAGTTTTTATGTGTGCAAATTTTCTTATAATTAGATTAAGTGGCTGCTTCAGCATACACTTTTTCTTTTTATTTCTTTAAAGAAAAAAAAATAGAACGGTTTTTTGGATAGATGCCAATCATCATTTTTGTAAATTGTTGGAAACACAAAAACGACTTTTTGCAGAAGTAAAGCTGCAAATTGCCGATTAAGAGATGCCACTGGGCCCTAAATCTATGTTTTGGTTTAACCAGAAGTAATTGTAATCCTTTTCATAGGTAGGTCCAGGGGAAATAAAATTATATGGCCCTATTACAGCCGTTTAACTTCAATAACCTTTATTGGTGGTTGTACTGTAAAATGCCTCGTCAATATTACTCATAAATATTCTCCGAAAGTTGCAACCCCTCCGTCTGTGCTGAAGTTTATTTATGGGGGTAGTTGATGTGGCATTTTAGAAAATAACTACAAATAGTGAGTTATTAAAGTTAAGCAGCGGTAAAAGGGCCATATAACCTTATTTCAGTTTGGCTACTGTAACACAGTTAATTTTTTTACATTTTAAATGTTTGAATTCTCTTTATGACTGTATAATTTTCTGTGAATTTTCTGAATAATTAAATTGAATTAAAAATTCAGAAAATGGTTTGCATGGAAGCTGCAAGTAGTTATATAAATATAAACATTTTTAGAGAGGCAGCCACTCAACTTTTTAAACTCCTGAAAAGTAATAAATAACGAAATTTTTGATTAGTATATATACAATTTAAATTTATTTTAAACTTCTGAAAAGTAATAAGCAACGAAATTTTTGATTAGTATATACATAATTTAATAATTCAACTTTTTCATATAATTTATTTACCTACACAAATTTCAAATTGAACAGTTTTATACAGTTCCTCGTAACTTCAAATGAGGTTATTCCTTAACTGTTTAACTGTACCAAAAAATTGTGGACAAAAAAAGAAAACTTATTTCAAGAATTATTTGAAGGTACCACTTATACAAATTTCTTAGAAATTCATTCGATTGTGCATTAAAATTTAATTTTTTATATTTTTTCTAAGTAAATAAGTATTTTATGTAAGTTTTATTTTGACGTAAGTTTGATGAAATTCGTAATTTAGTTAAATATTTTTTTCGTACTATTATTTTTTTATTTATTGGGCGCATTCACATAATCCAAAACATGTACTTCATAGGGTAAGCGAACTCTTTGTCTTTTCAGTTCTTATCACTCAAAAGTTTGATTAATTAAAATATTTGCTACTTTCTCCCATTGGGTAGATCTCATTTTATTTTCATGATTTTAGCTAAGTCAAATTGTGCTGGTTTCATAAATTAAACAGACTTACAACCAACTTTACACGGTAAACTGTTTTTGTAATATTGAAATAAGATTTAGGTTATTTAGGTTTATGAAAATGATTCGTTTTACTTATCTATTTTGCTCTCAGATTTTTATTACAAAATTTTATTCACATATTTACAAAATTTATTTCACATATGAAATGTTAGTTCTAAATCTGTTTAATACTTTACGGTCGAACAAAAACAATTAAATGCTGATGTTGGAATAATAGTGTAATGGTGCAAATCTTTTGTCAAATATTTTTAAATATTTAAAAAATATCATCCGTATTAATCACGAAGATTATTGTAAAAAACAATCTTTCATAATTAACTTATTCTAAGTTGTACAAAATTGATGATGAACAATTTTTACCCTTATGGGCCGTTTTTGTTTACTTTAATTAGTTGTATATTAAAATATGTAAACATGATTTTAAAAACTTAAAAACTTTCCTCCTTTTTAAATCAGAGGGAACAAAATTCAAAATTTTATACCTGTTTATGTGAAACCACGAATATAGGACTTGGTGCGATTTTTGTCAGTTGCTTTTGTAAGCAGTAGAGATAGTTCTGCGATAAACCCCTTTTGTACCTAATAAGCTGTTTTCCTATGAGATTTATTTCAAATATGTGTGAATGTGAGCAAGTTCCCTGGGAGAAGTGGAGATGGAAATTTTAGTTAGGCGTTTGTAACAATTAAATTATCCACATGTAAATCGGCATTTCGAAAACAAATCATAAAAATTAGGCACGGAGAACGCCTCGGTCGTTAACGGGGCCGGCGTGTAATTGAACATGACTGATTTTCGTGTGTTAGTTCTGGCACAGCATCGACTCCACACGCACTTTATTGAAGATGAACCATTTATATTCTAACAGCGCACCGTTGATAATTTTATTGCCTTCGGTGTCGTCCGATTAGAATAAGACACGCGCCTCGTCCTGTCCCATTCCGGTTATTTATCGGCCTGTGTTACCTTTATGTCCGATGTTCCCATCTTATTAAGGCTCCATCGGAGGAACAGAATTTTTCAGTTGTGTACACATTATTACAGTGAAAATTTTGTAATTACGTCTTAATTCCGCCCACAGTGTCGAAAGAAGCCGAAGTGCCGTTTATATATATATCACCATCAAATTGTAAATAAAAATTTGACGTTTACACAATAACACAATAAAAAGTAAAGTCCTGATATTATTTCCTTTTTTTTGGGGGGAACTAAGATGAAATAATTAGGTGTTCTTTTTCATTTTTGAAACTATGAAATTATACTTCTGTTAATTTGACTAACGAATAATTCTATCTGTCAGTGTCAAATTTAGTGGCCCTGCAATTGGTTTAAAATACGGCAGGAATTGAAATGTGTTAACAGCAACTGTAATTTTTTATAATCATTTTTGTAATTGCATTCAGCAACTAAAGTGATGCTTTTGAAGTACTGTGTGGATGGATATTCCTTGTATGAGATAAAACATGTAAAAGACGATACAATGTTTAATTGTGCCGAAATGAAAAAAGCTGGTAAAAAAGGCAAAAGAAGTGGGAATAAGGTTTACCAAGAAAAATTGTCAGTATAGATGGGGCAAATCGAATTATAATGCGTAAATCATTAAAAATTAAAGAAAAATAATTTCTACTCATGAATGTTTTAAGAATTGTTACGATATCTATCGATATCTATTGAATCTAATATTATTTTGGAATGATTTCGAAAATTTCTAAAAGGTTTTGGGACAGCATAGTAAATTCAACAAAATATCGGATCAACGAGGGCAGTCTCTTGTATGTCAGATTGAAATTGTGACAAAGGACATTTTAACGCGTTTCGACATATTTTTCGTGTTATTCAAAATGCGATCACTTTAATGAAAAAAATCGGCAAGTAAATGAAATAATATTACAACGATTGTATCATTGTATATTTTAACTTTTATCAGTAGCAGTAAATAGGGTTGCTAATTTATCAACTAGTTTATTATTCGACGTAGACAATAATGCTGTAGAATCAATTATACAACTATTGTGGTAAAAAGTAAAAGAATTAATTTTTATTTGAGGAGATTACGTCAAGGCAGATGTTAGGTGACTGCATTAAATTATAATAACACGCAAGGTGTTTTTATTTATAAAAATCATTCAAAAAGGAATGGAAGTAATATGAGTAAATGTACACACGTAAATTACATATTCATATTATGGACACTCGTGAGACTGTCGAGAGAGTACATAATTGTGAAATTGCAAAATTTTTTATCTATCCGGTTCGGGTTCGAATTCTTTGTCAAAATCTACAACTCGAATGGGCAAGAGTTCGTTATTAAGATAACACGATCAAATTTGGCCACTTTGCCATAAACATCGAATCGAAGCATAGAAAAAAAGAAAAATCAAGATCCTTTGTTTAGCGCATGCGTTATTAGCTTTCAAAGTTCTAAGAGAAAATTCGAATTTCCTCGTAAATGCTTCAAGATATCGAAATGCGGCTTTCAGATATGCATTCCTTGTTCCATTCCAAATGGGTCAAATGGCATGAACAATACGCCTCCCAAGGGGATGCAAACCTCGTCATTAAATATAACACAATTAAAAATTAAAAGTCACCTCTAACACCTTCAAATTTGATCCGATTTAACATTAACGGATCGAACCACACATAAATTAACTCCCTGTAACATGATCTTCCATCAGATTAAAAAGCTAACCTGAGCTACAGACTCACAATAGGAAGCCCACTTTGTGCCAAAATGTCACTTCAAAAATTAATACCCAAAGTGCCGAAACAGTACAACTTTTGACTCGTTGGGCCGATTTTAATCAAGATTGGTATAAAGACTCATAATGGGTAAGCCTATTTTTTTTACAAGAATTTAATCCTAAAATTCAATGGCAAAAGTGTCGGAACGATACAACTTTTAGATCCACTTCAACCAAAAATTGAATGCAAACTCACAATAGGAGATCCTATTTTACGTTAAAATGTGGCCTCAAAAATCAAGGGCAAAAGAACCGGAACGGTACAACTTTTGACTCGTTAGATTGATTTTGATCAAAATTGGTATGCACACTGACAAAAAGTCTTTTTTTCACATGAAAGTGAGTGCAAGATAATGCGACTGCACTAATAGATAGGACATCGGCTAATTCCAGAGGTCCATTCGTTTCAAAGATCCACCAAAAGTCAGAGGCCCACAGAATTTAAAGATCCACCCACTGTGACTTCCAGGTTTTTATACTATTCAGTGGATCAATATTATTTTTATTATGACTATTTGTTTATAAAATTATCCTTATGTACAATTTCATTTTTATATTGTACTCATCAAACTATTCTTCTCTGGCTTCAACTGAGAAAATTGCAAAAGATCAAATCTGACTACTATCACCTGCCCAGGTGCTTGCTGTGCTGGTTGTATTATAAACCCAATATAAAAGAAGTTGCCTAACTTTAATTGGTTTAATATTAAACATATTTTTCATTAACACATTTAATAAAAAATGCGACATCTTGTTAAGAGGCAATGAAATAAAATATAAATAATATAAATTGGTGAAACTTCCAAACCAAAAAAAAAAGTTCTCTGAGCTAATTCCAACAATTTTTAAGGATTTAAGAAAAACCTATTTTTTTAAACAAAAGTTCACAGTAAGAGACATACAGGATTCAAAATGAAACTGAAAAAATTCGTTTTCGTAATTTTTAAGCACTACAATATATCGTCTTAATTGCCGATCCGAATAGTTGGCTTCCCCATTTATTTTTATTGGGTGTCAGCAATAAAATCGCGGTAATGAGTGTCTCTGCGGACCGGCAATAAGCACATCTGTTGACATGTTGTGCTCTTGTTACACAATCCACATGAGGGCCTTCCCTGTCGGTGCGGCCTGGATTCATCCGTGTTAATTGCCCCGAACGCGACTCATTACACCCAGAGAAGGGTTGCGCAGGAGACGTGGCCGTTTTTATTTTGCCACGAGATATTTCATGTAAGTTATGCTAATGACATCCTGTGCTTAACACAGAATTACGTCTCGCCACTTTGAGTTATGGGACCCATTAAACAAAATTAGTTCCATAACTATAGCGGCCCAAAAACTGGATCTTTTATCGAACGCATAAAACCGTCCTTGTTCGTTTTTACAATGTCTGCGAACGCTGCTCAGGAGGACGCCGTCGTAAATAGTGCAATAAAAATCGTTATTCCATCCCCGATGTTATTTTCTAACTATTTTCAGATAACGGTTTAATTGATGGTGTCAACCCTAAATAATGTAGTGTGATTCACTGGGGCCCACCGGAGGGGCGAGGGCATCAGCACACAACGATCCCGTGGCGATTGCCTTATCTAAGCGACCAGAAGCACAGATTAAGTTCTCCCCCATGTTCTCCCTCCTTCGTCCAGACCGTATTCCGAACAGAATTCCAAAGATACCGCTGTTATCACCGGCGATGTAATATACGTACAGCGATAGTGCAGAATATCATCCCGATGCAACAGGAAGAAAGCTGTAATGAAAAAACATACAGAATCGTTCGCGATGATCCGACGTCAAGGACCAAAATATGATGATTTGATAAAATCATGCGATTACGATTTTTTGTGATCAAAATACGCGTTTATCAATCCAAATCGAAAAAGTACTGGTTCTTCTTTATGACAATAACGATGTAAACAATTATTACTGATGTCATCGATTTAAATTCAAAGTAATAAGATATAAAAAGCACGTACTTGTGATAATTTATTTGCTATGTGATAACATAATATTAATGACACAATAATTCTGTTATGTTTGAAGTTACGTTATCAAGTCCGATAGATTTAATTTATGAATTATTGAGAGGCAAATTTAATTTTCTTACCATAGGTAATGGATCATTAATTAATTTTTGAAAATATTCAAGTTTTGTGTTCTGCTTCTACTAAACCTAAATGGTATGTTACTCAGTTTTATGTGTTCATTATTCACTGTCTATCTTTTTCGAGTGCCTTTGAGTGAGATGCCACTCAATAAAACCAGTGTTGTGGTTGATACAAAAAATTATACAGAGGTTAGTTATAGGTTTCACAATCACGTGATAATTTATTGTTTAAGGAGCATTTGAAATTTTAAAATGATACTTAACGTTAGTCAGCAGATAAATCTGAACACCTGCACGTCGGTATTTTGATAAAATAAGTAAAATCTAGTGCTTCCGTAAAGTACTTATTCTTATTTTAGTTTTTCAACGATGGAATTGATCCTAATCATTTTTATTTTCAAGCATTTTTTGATGTAATGTAATTGTAATTAACATTTATTTTGATTTATTATCTGGTTTATCGTGAAGATAAGTTACATCAACTTTTCTAAAGATCGCAAATAAGATCTGATTTATACACACCGTTTAGATGTCAGGAATAGAGGGTAAAATAATTTTTGGTAGCATGTAAAATTGTTCAGAAGAAACGCGATTGTATGGATTATAAAGAGAAGCGAAAATGTATATGAATAAGAAAAGGATGTCAGAAACTACAAATGAAAAAAAAAAAAGAAACAAAAAAGAAGAAAAATGTGATGTGATGAATGTTCATTTTAATGTTCATAAAGGAAAGAATATATAGGTGTCTCATAATTATATATCAATACTTGGGAGATTATAAAATTTTATAAACTTGCCTCCTAAGGTAGCTGCGGTCTCTCAGATGAGATACTTGATTAGATACTTAATTAGAACAGAAAAGGTGCGAAAATTGAGTGCCAGCAAAAGGGAGAACTGAAACGAAGAACACAAAACAAGAAACAAGTTCTTAAATAAGAAATGGTTAGTTATTAGGAAATTTTTGTACACCACACAGTGTTTTATAATTTTTAAAACTTTGGTGCTTTTTTATAAGAAGTACAAACAGGAGGAGTAGAAAACCAGAAAAGAAAGATATACACATCACAAATAAGAAAAAAAAGCGAAAAACGAAAATGAATTCTGGCAAACAGAAAAAAACAGATTATGGAGGTCGTGTTAGAAATAACGACTGGAGACAGTGGTCCGTGTAAAAGAAGTCGCTTCGTTACGAATGTGACCATTTTTCGATTTTCGCGGCGGTTATAATTCAGGGCTAGGTGTCGGTTTTTCTCTGTCGTCCCCCGAATAATGGGGGCCCCCCCGCAAAAAGTTGATATTGTTCGGGTTTAGTGGCAGAGATAACACAATATTTCGTCGACGCGTCGGTTATTTGTTATTTGTTTTTGTCTTTAGTACGGTTTAATTTCGGGGGGGTATAACAGCCGGCGAGGGAGAGGGGTAAAATGCGGGGCTATACAGTCGCGTTTATGTGAACGAATAAATCAGTGGCGCTTCTGGCAAATTTATGGACGAGATAAAGTCACCCGGAATCGGAGCTTTTTATAGTTTGGCCGGGCCCGTGAAATGTAGATGCCACCCTATCCCCCCGGACTCATCCTCTTGCATGGTAAATATGATTTTAAACTCGGACGCGCCGCCGATATTGGTCCTTTAGGTGAGCTTTTGAATCGATCTTATCCGCGTGAATTATGGCCGGCCCCGCACGCTGTTTTGATTTTATTCCAGCACAGTTCCGCAACTCCACCGGCTCTCTGCAATCTCATTCGGAGCAATTGGATGAAAAGATAAATTAACACGGAACACTTCGCCATATCAATGCAACCGACAAAAATATATATCGTCCTGGGGGTGGGGTGCAAAAACAAGACCTGTTTTTAAATGGAACTTAATAAAGCTTCCATCGGCCGCTGTAATTAAGTTTGCACAAAGCTCTGCGATATTGTACCTTCCCTCCTCTTTTTCAACATTGTCTGGCATAGTCGATAATTAGCGGCGGCACTACGCCACCTCAAATTACTCAGCGATGTATTTTTTTAAGATGTTATAAACATGATGATATGACCTTAATGATTATGGCGTTATTTAGAAGTTCAAAAATGTTTACAAATTTAATGTGAATTTGATTTAGTTAATATCTAATGCATAAGATAGTTTTGCTTTTATTGTGTTTGATTATAATCTCTTTGTCATACCTGGGACAAAAATGAGTCATGCTTTTTTGGCAAGCTCGTTAAAATACATTTTTGAAAAACGTGCACCAAGTTCAAAACATATGAAGGAATATATCAAAATGAACAAGAATTTTAGAAATATATTTTAATCTTGTTTAATTAGTTGTAGGAATACAGGAAAACTGTATGTTTTACGATATCTAAATATATGTTATGCTGAAAGAACTTTTTTAGAAGATTTGATCCCCAAATGCGAGAAATAAGTTAAAATTATTACTTTTAAAAATTGCGGTTCACTTGTATTAACAAACTAGAAATAAGTCTAAATACAAACGCTTGTAGTAATATTCTCCCAAAATTGGGAGAATTACAATTAAAAATATATTTAATATTTGAAAAAAAAAAAGAAATAATTTTTGTTTACGCTGAGGAAAAATTTCCCATTAAGTAGTTAAAATATAATGTGTACTGTCTTTATGAAGACACAAGTTCAATAGTGAAATCCAAAATGAAACCTTGTGGTTATTTAAAAAGGTCAAGAACCAGTTTAAATGAAAATATCCGTAAAATTTCAGTTTAGAAAAGGTCTGAAAGTTCCATCTTTACCAAATATTTTTTCAGCAAATACTTAACAAGAACTTTTAAACATAGGGTGTTAAAAGAAGAGCACAATAAACTTCATGCAATTTTTCAACGAGTCAACATTTGAAAATACTAGAAAGAACAACAGGAATAACTTTATGTTCACGAGCCACATCGTGACGATTGTGAATAGCTAAATAGATTTGTCCGAATATGATTACAAATAATATTTAAGTTTCACTAATCCTAAATATCTTTTATATTTTATTATTTCCATCCCTATTACAATTAGTATTGAAATTTTGATAAATTAAATGAAAAGAACTAAAAATTTCGTATTTCTTTGAGTTCGATTTGTGGTATTTAACTACAAAATACGATTTATCAAATCTTAACTTTAAAATTACAAATGAAATGTAAACGTCAATTTAAAAAAAAATATATTTGACAAAGCAGCATGATAGGCAGCAGCATTTGTGATATTTTTTAACAATTTTGAAAACGAATTGTGTTAAATGTGTAGCAAGAGAGTAAGTAGTACATTTCAAATTTGTAAATTAATAATTAAGATTTATATAATCAGAGAAGAAAAAAGAACAGATTCAATTTCACACCCTAGATTAAAATCACTTATAATAGTTTTAAATTTGTTGAAATTGCTTCGTAAATAAAAAAGTGACAGGAATTATCTGTTATCTATTATCTACAATTATCTATTATCTGAAGTTGAAAATAAATCAAATTCTCAGTAAAAAACAGAATTTTATATTTCTAAATATCATTAAAGATTCTAAATTAACTTTAAAAAATATCCTTATATTAATCCAAGTGTTTTGTGTGCAACACCACCCACGATATTTAACGTCTTTGAGATTTTTCATTTTTACCAACCCTAATGAACCGTAATAAATTAGCCTAAAAATATTCCATGTGCACAAAATGTATCGAAAGAATTGGATACATGATACTAAAAATTGTTTATGGCCTTACCTTTTATATTCATAATCGTTATTGGCAGTAATGTTTTATTTGAATATATACATATATGATATACATAGCGTTGGGAAACCCTCTAATCATCGTCTTCGGACCTATTATAAGCCATTAATTCGTCGTCCTCGCGCGGATTAAAAATAAACAATCAATCAGATAAATAGACACTCTTTGCTTGACGATCGTCCGGAATTGTCACATTGGATCTTAGATTAATTGACGTTTCAATAACGAGTTTTTAAAACGTCAATAAAGATGAGGGTTGATCGAATAGCAATAAGAAAACTTTGTTCGGCACACAAATTAACTGTCAGTTAAGAATGTAGCTCGCTCGGAGCATACCAAAGTGAGACCTTTGTTTTAAACAAATCACAAATAGGATATTTTACGACGGCGAAGGTCGAGAGTGTTTTTACATTCTTTCGGTTGGCGCCCCTTTTAATTCTGCACTATCAGGTAACAATGTGGTTTGAACGGGGCGGTTCTGTCCTGTCTGGTCCCGGATCATCCCCAACGGCGAGACTTTCACGTCCATTAGGACTAATTACGTTATAGGTGTATTTTGCGAATTACCGAAGTCCATTAAGACGTGATGAGAGATGACGGGACAAGGTGGCGGCCGCCAAATATAATGCAAGGTGGTGACGTTTTCAAAAAAGAAACAGTTTTATGAGAGTTACGAAATTCAGAAAATATAGTTAAAAAATAGTACGTGCAAATTTATTTTCTAATATTTCATACTTGTACATATAGGTGTTTCAGTTACTAAGGCACAATCCAATTATTTCAGGAAACAATGACATTTTATTAATGCGTGCTTCTCTCATTTTCCATTTTTAAGATATTGACGTCATCTTCATTTCTCGTAGTGGCACATACTTTTATTTCAAGGGGGGCAGGAGTAGAAAATTGAAAATTCCTGTTGAAAAGACCTTGAAGTAATTTGAAAATAAATTATTTAATGTTCATCTGTAACTTTGAGATCTACGCTAAATAAATATTTACCTCGGGAATGCATTTTTGTTTGTAAGGACTTGATAATAACTTATCCTTGATTACAGTTGCCGTATGTTCTCAGCCAAATTATTATCTGCTCTGTTAAATGCGTGCAGTTTATTGTATTTCAAATGTTATGACATTATCATAATAGTCCACTCGATTTTATTAAATCTCAGAACTTTTGGTTCTCCCTATTTTTGAACGTAAAGGTTGGGTCTTTTCAAGATTCAAATAATTCTAAATTTAATTCTTTAAGATGTTTTTGCAAAATTTCAAAAATTTTCTTAAATTTTAGAGAAATTATGTTTTATGTAACCCACCAGTTTTCTGCTCATATTTGTTCGTCTTTTAAATAATTTTAAACTCATTCTTTTAAAAGAACTACATCAAAGATGTTGCATAATCGTAACCAGTTTGACTGCACTACATCCTCATTGCTTGTGCCTTGAATTCTAACTTCGTTTCTACAATATAGTACGAATTTTTTTGTTTCTTGGTCATGTTTACATCCATAAATGGTATAATTTCTGACATTTGAGAACTAGCGTGGCTATGGTGATTTGCTGAGCGTCTCATCTACACCCATGGAGGAAAGTAGAAAAAGAAAAGAGGTATTGCATCAGTAAATAAAAACTTAAATGTCAAAACTGGGGTAGGTATTATTAAATATAAATAAAAATTTAAAAATAAACAATTGCATCTACTGGGTCATTCCTAACAAATCAATGAGGATTTGTGCCTTTATAAAACCAGTACTTTCAGTTCTTATAAAAAGATGAAAGGATATATTATTTTAGTTGGTATCTGCTTATTGTTCCCAAGTTACAGGTTGATGTACATTTTATGTATATGTTTTTCAAAGTCAGTATTATTTTAAAGCTTTAAGACAGCATATTTATTATCAGTACATATTAACACATAACATATTTACCGTTATACAAAATTTTGAGATCTCAATAAGAATATAACAAAAGTATATACAGGTAATAATTAATGATTAAACGTGCCCACTTCATAAAATAGTGAGAAGGTATTAGATTTGATATTCTGTTTCAAAGTGAAAATTGTGTCTGCATTTAAATTTTATTTTAAATCTGTTATTATAGTAACGCTACAATTTGGCAAATAACAGTGGCATGAAACAAAAATGTAATTTAATTATTTTAGTAGGGTACCTGATTTTCGTACTGTATGGGTATTTGCTAAGGAGTACCTGCATTTGTCAATAGTAAAACTTTTGTTTGACATAATATGAAAGAGTTGCCGACTTTCGAAAAGGCTTCTGTCACCTGTCAAAAAGGAAAATATGATGCAAGCCGCTGTCTCAACGTCAACTATAATTATAATATTAAAAAGGCGGCACAAGCTAGTAAGTGCTTAAAAAAAGTTTAGTCATTAATCACGTTTAATCATTAATTATCACTCTTTATGTTAATTTTTTTTGATATTTTATGTTGAAAATTGTATTCTCTATATATACTGCCTTAAAGCCCACACTATTAGCTTTAAAATGATATATCGGTTTCAAAAATATTTTTCACGGCATATTTTTTACATTTTTTTCGAGATCTCGAAATACATAATAATCAAAGGCGTCTCTGGATGTATATCATGCTATATCTTGGAAACAGCAGACAGTTATTAACTGAAATACTACATCCTTTTACTTTTGTATAAAAACTAGAGGTATAAGAAGTTTCACCAAAATTAGTTTTGTCAAATTACAAACCCTCGTTGATTTGGCATGGAATTAGACTATAGTGAAATGGAAATGTAGATGATCTTTTCAGGCGTTTGACATTTGACATAGTGAAAGAATGAAAAGCACACCATAAACACTAGAAAGCTGCGGTTTTATAGTGATTGAAACGTCACGCTTGCGTGGACAGCTGCGATTATACGAATTGGTCTGAAATTTTGGCCTTTCAACACTTAGAAAAAAAGGTGTGAAGACGGCTCCTTTTGTAATTATAGGCCGCGTGTTGGCCTAATGCAGGGGCGGACTGCGCCGCCCCCCCACACGCTTCAGTGTCATTTTCCAGCATGCCACGAGATGGAAGCGCCAGTAGCAGGTCACGACCCGCGCATTTCCCTATAATTAACTTAATGTGATGAGAGAGCCGTTAATGGGTCCTGTGTGTCCCAAAATCTCGGCGCGAACCGAAAAACAACAAATTCCACCCCAGTCAAATCCAGATGTTCGACCGTCTCCAGGGATGATAATTTAATAAAGGAGTGTATTAATCATCTGTCAGGGCACTGGTGGGACGGACTCCTGTCCATAATTGCCGTATTGTCAAAACACCGACCGGACCCAGCGTGAGGAGTGCAGGGACCACACGTAACTTCGAAGAAACGGGAGTCTCGCCACCACACCCCCGTGGATGAATTTATTTCGGGCCGTGTTGAAATATTTCGAGTATGTTGCTGTAGAGGGCGATAAATGGTACAAATAAAGGCTAAACCTATATGGGACAATAGAACAGTCAAGAATTCGGGACAATAAACGAACAAAACTGCGAACTGAATTCCGTCAAGCCAACCTACATTTCACGGTTCCGGCACAATGGTTAATCCGGAGTTTTGACAGATGCACAATGTCTATAATTATGTGTTTGGTGGAAAATATTCACAAACAATAACCTCTTACCTGTGTGCAGGTTCATTTAGCGGCGCCTGTGGACCTATTTCTTGTTGTTGG
>QDEB01069228.1:2037-18190 GCA_004193795.1 Asbolus verrucosus
CCTACGACACTAACATTATACATGTAATTTTGAATGTTGGATAGGTAGTGATTAAATATGATTATTTAGTGCGTCAGCTTGTTGATATTATATATTTGCACAAAGACTATGGAGGATTAAAAGTTATGTCAAAAATAGTACCACACCTTTCATAAACAGTGCCGAGTTTACAATGATAAACTTGAATTTAACCCATTTAGAACTTGGATTGATAAACATAAGACCTTGAATTGAATTTTAAGCAAGGTAATGATCAATTTCCATTATTTGTTTACAGTATAGTTGCAAAGATACGGGGCCCCTCAGCATTTACGTTATGCACCCTTTCTGGAACTGGTTAGTTCAAGTATGTAGAAATTGTATCGACTCCTCACGGATTTAACCGAATATTCTTGCAGTTTTGCCCCAAATGGGTAGCCCCAAATCTGATGACCTTCTCAGGATTTCTCTTTGCCGTACTAACGTTCATACTTTTCACGTGGAAAGATTATTATTTTTATGCTTCTGACCCGGACCATCCAGATTTTCCATCACTACCAAAATGGACGTTTATAGCGGCGGCAATATTTTTATTTTTAGCGTATACTCTAGGTAAATATTTGCTTCGACATGCATATTGGGATTAATCACAAGTTTGTGAATTTTAGATGGCATCGATGGTAAACAAGCGAGACGGACCGGAAGCAGCGGACCTTTGGGAGAATTATTTGATCACGGGCTCGATTCTTTTACAGCTGGTTTGATCACGCTGGCAGCATATTCCCTGTTTGGGCGGGGTCCCAAATATAGCATCATTCCATTTCGCATGTTCTTCATCTTGTGGAACGTTTTATTTAATTTTTATTTATCCCACTGGGAGAAATATAATACGGGTGTCTTATTCTTGCCTTGGGGATATGACTTTTCGATGTGGGGCACTATTTTAGCCTTTTTACTTGGCGGGGTTTGTCCATCGTAAATTAGTAATCTGTTGCAATTAATTGTGATATTTTAAGGTGGCGGGACACGAAAGCTGGCAGTTTATTTTACCTGGAGGGATCACGACAGGTCTCATGTTTGAAATTTTATTATACAGCATGGCTCTTCTTACCAATGTACCTGTCGTCCTTTACAACATTTACACTTCATACAAAGAACGAACGGGTTATATGAGAACATTCAGTGAAGCTATAAGACCTCTAGTACCAGTTACCATATTTTTTTTAATCACATTATCGTGGATATTACTATCACCAAGTAATATTTTGGAAAGGGATCCAAGAGTGATCTTTTTCATAATCAGTACAATTTTTTCGAATTTAAGTGTAAGTATCGAATGTATCTTGAATGTTTAAATTTGAAGTTTATGCTTTTAGTGCCGATTGATTGTAGCCCAAATGAGCAACACACGTTGTGACATTTTTAATTGGTTGTTAGTTCCTGCATCATTTTGTATTATTATCTCAATTTTGATGAAAAACCCATCTTTCGAAGTCGCTTCGACATATATATTGTGTCTTTTTACAACAGTAGCTCACGTTCATTATGGCACATGCGTGGTAAGTGTAATTTTTTAAAAACAGTCCAGATTTAATTTTTTTCTTTAAGGTACGTCAGATGTGTAAACACCTTCGAATTAATTGTTTCAGTATAAAGAAACCTTCAGATTGACTAGTTGTGAACAACGCTCATGTTATATAGAGTGTTGTTTTTTATGCATTTATTTATTATATTTTAAAGAACCACATTGTGTCACGTGTCATCACAAATAGAACTTTTGTTAATTAGGTACTGGGCTTTATCCAAAGACTTTAGTTTGCAACAAATATTTACTTTTATTTATTATAAATAAGACAATTAAGAAATACTCAAAAAAGAATTACTTATGTATTTTCTTTTTAAACAAAATAAATATATTAAGTGAATAGTGCCATTGTGATTATTTTGAATTTTGGATCTTGTCAAGTCATATCAGTAGAAACTTTTGTTATAGTTTTTCAAAAATAAATGTTAAATGAAAATTATTTATAAATTATTTTAATTTTACCTTGTTTTGTACATTAAGTGGAATTTCATTATTTCAATTTACTTAAAAATTCCCTTTTAATATTTTCTCGTTCTTCAACTGGAGGAAGAAGGGGGTAAATTCCTCGTTTTCTTCTTTCGGCTCTTATTGAATTCTAAATAATAATTTCATTAATTACAATTACACCTGAAGAGGCTCATACCCAAAATCCTTTACAAGTTTTGTAGTTTTCAATGTGCAACAGACATGCTTCTTTATCAAAGTTATTTTCATGAAAACATTTATACGTTTGTTCTTGTTCTTTTAAGCAGGGATTTGTCTTTTCAGCATCTTTATTTTTCATTTTTGCAATAAATGTGATTACCTTATCTCTTACGTCATTAAGGTTATGTTTGTCAAAGTGCTCAAATCTGGCGTATTTTCTTAGGGACTTTGCACTTTTTATTCTGATTCATGTTCATTTGAAAAATTAACAATTTTTGTTATTTTTTTAAACTGTTAACCCTTTAGCATCGTACAGTGAATCGTATAGTTTGTAAATAATACTGAAAATTTGAATATATTAATTTTTACCGTTTGTGTTGCAGTTTCACGGTTTAATTAAAGTATTTGGAATGACTGGTTGGTACTCCTGTTTTTGATGACTAAATTCACCATAACTGTCTGGCCAGCAAGAGGATGAGGAATAAACGTAAATAAATTGGAATTTCAGTAATTTATTACGTTTTTAAGTTAATTTAGTTGTTTTCTTTATCATTGATGGTAGTTTAATGTGTGTTTAGTAATAAGTAAAGTGTTAAAACCGCTTTCTTTTCGATGCCCGAAAATGTCCAAAAATAAGATTGATATAAAAACTGTGCTCAATAATAACAAAATTGAAGTCAAAAGCAAAGTAAGTACATTTCAAAGGACCTCTCGTACACCTATTTTCTAAAATTTATTGATTGGGTAAAGTTCGTTTACCCTAACTGGGATATATGATAATTACTTTCAATACCTGTTAAGGAATGAGAGCATGAATCATTTAATAAGCTTCATTATCTCATTGATTCTCTGTAGTTTGATGCCGAATTCCGACGATTTTCTGTCGAGAAGGATCTGCAAGCTCGTTTTGAAGATTTTCGGTCGTTGCTTGAACGTTTACATCGCTTACGAGACATCGCATTTTTAGTCTCATATATCGACCCCAGCGACCAAGATCTGCTACCTATTAATAATGACGATAACTTGAGGAGGGCCTTATTGAATGCAAAACCCCTACTGAGGGTGATAATCCAAAGAAAAGGTATTTTTTAGGGTTAGTATTTTGATAAATTACATAATTCTTTTTACAGGTGATAGTCTTGAAGAACTGAACGGATATGGGACTATCAAACCGCGAAATCTAATTTCTAGTATATTAGGGGGTACACCAGGAAGAACAAAAACATTAGCCATTTCAAACCCGCACGATTTTCGACAAGTGTCATCTATCATAGATGTGGATATTGTACCTGAAACTTGTAGGCGTGTCAGATTGCTTAAGCACGGCTCTGATAAACCCCTCGGGTTTTACATCAGAGACGGCACCAGCGTTCGAGTCACACAAAGCGGTAAGCTCCAATTCCGACCGTTTCAGATAGATTCATAAACTTGCGTCGTAGGTTTGGAAAAGATTCCTGGCATATTCATATCGCGCCTTGTCCCCGGAGGCCTAGCGGAATCTACCGGCCTTCTCGCTGTAAACGACGAAGTACTCGAGGTTAACGGCATAGAAGTGGCGGGAAAAACTTTAGATCAAGTCACCGACATGATGGTAGCGAACAGCTCGAACCTGATAATCACAGTGAAGCCAGCCAATCAAAGAACTGTCGCTCCGGTGCGGCGCGGAAGTTTCAGCCGGAATTCCCAACTTTCCAGCGGGTCGCAGCAGTCACACACCACCGGCTGTTCCGATCCTGAGGATAAATACGACCAGGACGAAATCGTGGATTTAACAGGAGCCACAACACTGGACGAAACTCACAGTTCTGAAGACGGGATTTTGCATCTTTAATGCAGATTATAAGGTGAACATATTTATTGCTTCCGTTGGCTGTAAGGCTGTGGATTGTTTTCTTCATCCACTTAGTAGTATTATGAACAAAAACTCAATTTATCAAAACATTCTTCAAAATATCTCGGATGGTTTTCGCTATATCTGAATCAAGTAGTGCCCTCAGATGCTAGATTCTTATAATTTTAATAGGTATTGACTGTAACTGTAATGGAAGTCTGGCCACTGGGCAAGGGTTTTAGAGGGTACGGTTTGAATTTTATAAATATATCGCTAGTACTTAACTGAGGAACAACATAAGACTAAAAGAAACATTCCCTTTTTATTCCAAATATTTTTTAATCAATTTTTATTAAATTATCGTGTGTTCTGCGAGTAATTCCATTTATCATATTTTATCGATTACATTTTTTATTATTTTAAGGAATATATTATTGTTATTCAGTATTTTAGTTATTGTATTGTAAGAATATTTGTCTAGACAGTTTTAGCGGTCAAGTATCTTAACAGAACGAAGTTCTGGTGACTCGAATTTAGAAATGGTGGCTACAACAGAGTATTAAACTGAAACTTTTATTTCTTGTTACTGTGGCAAAATCAGTTTTAAAGCATCTACTGCTATTTTTTTAAATATGTATATAATATTACTTTAAGTACCTTTAAGATGTGAAAATACTGTTTGTAGGGTATATTTTTCATTATATTTTACACTTTTATAATCAATCATCGAGGCCTTTCGTCATTCGAATTCGTAGGGAAAAATTCCGTCCTTCCATTGCCTTAAATCGAGCTTGTGACATTTTTTAATGTAATGATATTGTTAAAGGTACATCTTATGCAAATGTTATATAGTTGCATCACATATGTACTTATTAAAGTTATTCGAAATATATATATCGCAAGTTTGTGGGATTTTTATTGAGAACGAATGAGTTTACAGCTCTTTTATTTATGAAATAAAATCAACAGTCGTAAAAAATAATCATAAAAATTAACAAACGGGCACATTTAGTGGTGGTCATCAGCAGGCTGTTTCACCCAGTATCCCCATGGTGCAAAGTAGTCGTGGCCGCTGTGCTCTGTAGGGCCCCGGAAAACTTTGATTTGTACCCTGCCGTACTCTAAAAATGGATTATTGAGAAGTTTGAACCAAATCGGAAACGAGAAAGTTACCGTGATCGCTCGCAGCGCCTTCCAAATCTTCGTAAACTGGGCTGCAGTTCACATTAACCAGCTGGAAGATGGCGAAAACCAACACGATTACCTACGACAGAAGAATGTTAACACTGTGATAACACATGAGGGTGGATAATACCTTGAGACCGAACATTGTGTTTGTTATAACAGTTTGTGGAATAACTGATTGTAGACAAATACTGGAGCTAATATTTATATATTGGTTAAAATTGAAAGCTTACGGCGACCAATCAAGTGTTAAATTGTTTTCTGAAACTGAAAGTGTTTTACAAAAAGATCATTCTATTTGAGTGAAAGTGTTTTAAAAGTGTCACTTCTTTTTCAACCAGTTCAAAATTTCTTCTCTTCCTTCACCACTGACCGCGCTGGCTTCACTTATCGTAATTTTTTGCCGTATTTCCTTATCGAATCTTCGCATTTGCAACATTAACAAGGCTTCGTTTCTCATCTGCCTATAACTCACATCCATTTTTGTTAAAACCAACAGAAACTACAATTGTATTTATTAACGTTAAAAGCATTGCTGGCACTATACCCACTTTGGCGTTCGCTAGCGCGGGATTGGCTATGATGGTATACAGCAGGACTCCAGCCGCACTGATTTGACACAAGTTGGAGGCATCCACCACATAAATAATCTTCTGAATGCCATCGAAATACTTGGGCCATAAAGGGGACATTACGCCGCCCAGTTCCCTGATTTGATAAATTTCGTTATCAGCTTTAATTGTAAACATGTTTGTTCCGACTGTTGGAACAGAAGTGGCTGTAGTGTCCACTTTTTCAATATTCTGCAGCTTCTTCAGTAAAAGGGTTTTTCCAGAACCGGTGGGACCCAAACAGAGAGTCATTTTTTCACAATAAACCGCTTGTTATGGTGGAATTGTTGCTAAGATATGAGGCAAGCGCAGAGTGGAACTGTTTTGGCGGAAGTTCGTTCCAGTTTTTGCAATTTTTTATCTCTGAACGCAACAGAAAACATAAGTTGACATAGATTTCACGGTTATTTTAATTAAAATAAACTTTAACTAGTCGACCAAAATAGGAACAGAAAACAGAAAGCAGACAACGATAGGAACTGCAAAAACAAGACGATCGAAATATAAAACAAGAATATTGTTTAATGGAATTTTTAATAACCAATTTAATTTAAAATTAGTTGATTAGTTATTAGTCTTGGAAATATTAGAAATTTGTAGGGAAAAAATGGATTTTATTTAAAGCGATCTCGTTGCTTAAAAATAATCCCAAAAATTGCGTTTCTTTGAATTGGTTCCATTTTCTTCAGCAGCAACAGGACGCGGTTTTGATAACCCCTTATCAAAATGTGAAAAAAACAGCTTTGACGGTTAAGTTTCAAATCGCTTTGTCTTTTCCCGCGCTTGCAAGCTCCAATAAAATCGCGCGCTTGTCCTTCGGCGCATGCGCATTGCTTTTCGAAGTTTAAAAATTGACAGTCCGGTCGGTCGTCAGTCATGCTCAAATTTTTGAATTAAATACAAATAAACCACGACAGAAACGCCCTCCACACGATGTTTATGAGTGATGTGCTTAAAAAGGAAGAATGTCGGAATGAAGCGGTGCAAGAGCTGCGAAAATTAGGCATAAAATGCAGACCGAAAAAACCCAAACAACATGTACAGGTTATGGTTTTTCGAAATGATTTTGTTTGTGAATGAAAACTTTTTTAGAACATGAAACCTGGCCCTAAAGTGTTTAAAGTTCCTCTGGGATTGCTTCCTACAGAAACTGTCACTTTGAAAACGGGGCAACAAATACCTGTTCCTAAACTAGTCCATCACTTGTGTTCGTTAATTTTAGCCAAAGTCAGTACTGAAGGTATATTTAGAAAAGAAGGGTCCAGGGGTAGGCAAACGGAAATGAAAGTAATTATTAAACTGCGTTAAAATCGTCTTGTAAAGTTTCTTTTTTAAGGTAATTCTTAATGCTGGGGGTCTTTTGAATAAGAGCGATCATGTTGTTGATGTCGCAGTGATTTTAAAAACATTCCTTAGAGAATTGCCTGAACCATTAATTCCATATGGTTATCATGAACTGTTTTTGCGATGTGCTCTGTCAGAAGCAAGTGCTCGTAATGTTGAAGCTATACTTTTAGCGTGCTTGCTATTGCCACTGGAATATCTAAACACACTAACTTATTTAATGCAGGTATTATTGATTTTAACAGAAATTATTGATGATTAACAATAAAATTTGCAGTTCTTTCATCAAGTGGCTGAGCAATCCAAAAAGAATAAAATGAATGCTTACAATCTCGCAGTAGTAATTGGTCCTAGTGTTTTTCCCATTGAAGAAAAGCTGACGCCACATAACGTTCAGATAAGAACAACTAAGATATGTGATATTATTCAGGTATTTTTTAATTTGGCTTATAGAGCAAACAAAAAATAAATTGTATGAATAATTTATTTTAGATCTTAATAGAAAACGCCTCAAATGTGGGAGTTTTGCCTGAAAGCATCATAGAACGTTTAGGTTCAAATGGTGGAGGAGATGTGAAAAAGAAAAAACGTCGTAGCGGATCGTTAACAAGTAATTTTTTACTTAGATTTTTTATAAAAATTTTATGTTGTAACTGTTAATAAAATTGTTTGTGATATTTTAAAATTTATTGCATGTTTGTACTATAGTATTAAGGAGATGGTTTTGTTAGGGATGTTCAATGGCCTAAAGAAAATTGTTGGAGGAAAATCTGTTGAAGAAAATCACAACGTGGTTACGCCAGATTTACTGTTGACTCCTGTCAACAATAACACAATGAAAAAACGAAGACTTCAAACTAGTGGAATTTCAAACAAGAAAAAGTGAAATATTTTCATATTAAAAAAAATAATAATAATCACCAAATTGTTCCAGGAAAGAACTGCTGAATAAGCTGCCTGACAATGTTTTATTAACCACTCCATTTACACCATGTCGTACTCCAGTTAGCATGGATTTAAGGTGAGATTGTTGTATGTTTTATTGTTACTGTACGCTGGTGTTATTTTAGTGGAGCACGAGAAAAACATTTCAAAGGCCCAAACGAGTTGTAAGTCCGGTTTTTCGTGCCAATTTTGATGTTTAATAATTTTTTTCTCGATAGCGTCAAAGAAAAAAAATCCCAGTGGTTTCTAAGAAGCAAAAGCGTAAAAAACCTAAGATGTGAAGACAACATATACAAAAGTAGCACAAATACAAAAACTGCGCTAGAGCGTAGATGGTCAGCGATAGGTCAGACAAATAACGCAAAGAAAACCAAAAAACGCAACTCCTTCGCAGCATCTTCTGCAAACCATAAAGACAAAATTATTAGTAATGTAAACGACGAAAATTTGCCTGAACCAGACTACATCCGAGTTTCCAAAATCGAATATGAAGCTATTAAAAACAGAGTGTCGGCAATGGAACGGCGGATCTCGATAGAACTGGAAAGCGTGCAATCTCAAATCAAAACAGAAAATGAAAATAATGCCAATGTGGAAGTTGACACTAACATAGAACATGTGCAGACTGTTTATGAACAAACTCTTGTACAGTCGGAACATTTGAGCCCAACAACAGATCAACTGGCCAAGAGATTAAGTCGAGAATTGAAAATTAGGAGAAGCGCTGATCAGAAGATAATACGCTCGCCGAGTGCTAGGAAAATCGGGGGGATGAGGCGAAAGTCCCTCGAGAAGAGTAGTTCTAAATTAACTCGGCATCAGTCTTGGCATGTACCCTCCAAGGACGCAATTCCAAGAGTCAATTTAAAAAGGGGCAAACCCAACACAGTTCTTACTGGATTGCCAGTTAACAGACCTGACAGCGAAGTTTCAGAAACTAAAGAAATAAAAAGGACGCGATCTTCCTCTGTTGGAGATCAGAGTGTGAAAACTGTGTCCTGCAATTTATCAGGAAGCTCATCTGACACTTGGGTGAGCGCTGAAGGCTTCTTCGCGACTATGAGTTCAAACAGCAGTTCGAACTCTTTCAATGATAGAGCCTCTTTAGCCAGACTAAGAAGTCAAAACGCAGGGATGGTTTTGGCCAAAGCTAAATTGTTTGACAAATTACATGATTCAGACAGTTCAAGTTCAAGCAGCTTAGTTAGGAGCATCCCAAGAGCAAAAGTGAACACTAAAATCGGGTCCCACAGAAACATCGATTCTAGACTCTCTTATCGCGTTAGAACTTTAAAATGTGAAGAAAGAAGGCTTCATAAGAAAAGCATGTCGCCCAAGAGGCGAAACGGATGTCTGTCTCAAAAACAGAAGCTACAACTGGCAAAACAGTACTTGGAATCGAGTGCGGAGAAAAATAGCGACAAAGAAAATATTCCTGACAATTTCAACAATGTGGATAAGCATTTAGTTGTACCCTTGAAAGACTGTAATCGGATTGATGGACAAAAAGTTTCATCGCCCAAGTACTCGACACCTAGAGCCCCACCACACATCAAAAAATCGCTCAACGTGAAGTCGCCTAAAAGACTATGCCGGACTCCCATTGGAGTGGACCGCAGCACGCCTCTCAGGGTCCTGAAGACGCCCATCTGCAACCACATCTGAGTCTGCAGATGGAATATTATATGTAATCTTGAAGATTTTTATTTTAGTTTTTATGGTCGCATTTGACGCGTGTTTTACTATACTGATTAAAGGCATTGTACTAAGTTTTTCTTAGATTTTCGTATCTTCCCACATGAAAAGAACGCTTAAGTTGTTCTGAATTTTGATTGGTCTGTTTTAGGTAGCTCTCAAATAATTTTTTAATGAACCAATCATGTTTTGACATTTCGTGGCAAAGCCTCAATTGTGGATGCAACTTTCGAAATGGAAGTGCGGAAATGTGAAACTACAATTTCGAGCAAATAACGTAGCAGACGTTTACGTTAACATTTTTCGGTCACGTGATTCATCGCCAAGTGTGAATGCGGCTTTATCACATGTACGTGATGTTCAGCGACATTTTTATTGCGGTAAAAGTGGTTGTAGGTTGTTGTTGCATTAATACGTTTAAATTATTGCATTCTTGAGTTTATTCGTTTTATAAACAGGCAAAATGTAAGAACAAGGATAAAATAGTAGAAGCGATAGATATACGAAAATAAGAAAATTAGCAGTCCTGCGCCTGCGCAGTTTGACGTGTTGTCGATTTGTCTCTATCAGCTGTCAAATGTGTAAAAAAATCAACATATGAGGTGAAAACACGTAGCAAAACCGAACATTTTCAAATTTTCCTACATATTCGTCTTATTTATAATGTGTTCAGTGTAATAAACCAAGGAGGAGAAAATGAGGTCTTTAGGTATATCAGTTTTGAGTCTCACACTAACCACAATTGTGATAGCAAATGCATACTATCAGAAAAAACAGTTCTACCCTTCTGTTGTGTATATCACAAAATCAAATCCTAGTATGGCTGTAAGTAAGTTGCGTAACCCCTCGGAGTTTGTTCTGTAAGTTACGGTCGTTTCAGGTCATATATATTCAAGCTTTTATATGTGTTTTAATTGTGGGGAAGATCATGCGAAAGATTTTCTTTGGACAACTCAGATCAGCTGAGTTTGAGGTAATTACGTAACAGACTGAGAAATATTCGATTAAATCAAATAATTACAGCATCTGATGGAGAGATCATGGTATGCTATAACAGAAACATGTTTAGCATTCACAGTGTTCAGAGATGATTTCAACCCTAAGTTTGTAGCTTTATTTACGTTGTTGCTGTTTCTCAAATCATTTCATTGGTTAGCGGAGGACAGGGTTGATTATGTAAGCATAATTTTGACCCAATTTAATTGAAATTTAATTTTTTATACATTTTAGATGGAGAGGAGTCCAGTTATTAGTTTAATATTTCATATAAGAGTATTATCTCTTCTACTGCTGCTTGGGTCTCTAGATTTACATTTCATTCAACACGCCTATCAGTCAACAGTTTCGAAAGGGGCTTCAGTGCAGTTGGTTTTCGGTTTTGAGTATGCAATTCTTCTCACTGTTGTCATAAATATAGCCATCAAATATGCTTTGCATTCAGTTGATCTCAATAGCGAAACACCCTGGGATAATAAGGCTGTGTTTTTGCTGTATACAGAATTAATAATGGGTTTTATCAAAGTTATACTTTACGTCGCTTTCGTTGCTATTATGGTCAGAATTTACACCTTACCCTTATTCGCGTTCAGACCCATGTACTACACGATAAGAAACTTCAAAAAAGCCTTCAGCGACGTGATTCTCTCGCGCCGCGCCATCCATAACATGAACACTTTGTACCCAGATGCGACTCCAGAAGAGCTCCAAGCTGCCGATAACGTTTGCATCATTTGCCGTGAAGAAATGACGACGGCGTCGAAAAAACTACCTTGCAATCACATTTTCCACACGTCTTGTCTCAGATCGTGGTTCCAAAGACAGCAGACTTGCCCCACTTGTCGTCTGAATATCCTGCGAACGCCGACCAGTAACAATAACGAACCAAGGCCGGAGCAAAGACATCGACAAATGCCGATTAACCCCCCGAATCCGTTCTTCAACCCCTTCGGGGGCCCCAATCCGTTTCAAATGTTCGGTCAAAACAATCAGCAGCAGCCACAACAGGCACCAACTCCTGCCACCAACGGGGCAGCTAGCGGGCAAACAGGGACTAACGCGCAGCCACCCAACCCCAACATTCCCCCATTCGTTTTTCCACCCTTCCCGTTCATGCCGTTCATGGCACCGCCGCCCATGCCGCCTCCGAATTTGCGGTCGCTGTCTCCCGAAGAATTGAGGAGGATGGAAGGGAACGAGCGCGAGAACGTCGAGGCCAGAATACAGTGCTTGCGCAATATCCAAGTATGGTTGGTGTATTTTGCTCTTTTGGTGTTAATCGTTCGGTTGCAGGTCATGCTGGATGCCGCTGTGGTGATGATGCAGCAGTACAGCGCAGCCGCGGCATTTTCGGTGCAGACTCCCCAAAACGACCCTCAGCCGGGCACGTCCAACTCCGACAACTCCCCGACTTGTAACGGAACTTCTCCAAGTACGTCGAAATTGCCAACAAATCTGCCAACTAGTTCAGTGACAAATAATAATACCGAAAGTGACTCAGTAGCTAGTACCTCAAACGAAAATGCAGCTACAGAACCGCCAGTTACACTGTCGTCAGATGAGGAACTGAGGAGACGCAGGTTGCAAAGATTCCAACAGACAACAGAACAATAATTTTACTTCGGCTGATTTTATTCCATATTGATTATATTTTTGGGTAATCAATTTTTTTATGTTATTCATTATAATAAGGGCTGATCCACGTTAGAAAAATTGGTAGTTTTTAGTGCCAAGGCTTGTGCTATTATTTATCTTGTTTACATTTTTTTTTTCTTTTTTGATACACAACATCCAATAAATTCATAAACATTTGAAGTAGCCCTTATTCTATTGTAAATATATATTCTAATACATTTTTTAATTTCCCTGTAGGAATTTTCACATTAATATTGTTATCAATTTTAAAATTTATGATGGTCCTATTATTATTTAAAGACTGGATTGTTTAGTGGCGAAACAGCCACCATCAACATGAGTGTTATTATTACGTATTTCACTTTACACTAGTAACTTAATTTGTTAATAAATATATTGTACTGTGGAAAATTTTTTGTTTACAGTCGAGTCTTTACTCAAGCCCAACAAAATAAGTGACGAAATAACTAAGAGTTTTCAGTCAAGTACTGAGAGTTTAACAGGGTGGAATACAGTGCTAATATTAGGTAATTCTAAAAATATGTAATTGTATTTAACACGTAGCCAGAAGAGACTTAATTGGTGGCTTGTAGATTCAATTGTATTTCTTTAATGTCTTTTTAATGTAATTTTTATGAAAAAATTATAAATGTAGAAGCCATTACTAACAAGCGATACCGTGATGCTTTAAGGCTGCGATTGTTAAAAAATGGCATTTGTACTTTTTTGTCTTTTCTATTAAATCGTCAGTGGAACTAACGAAAATAAAAAAAATTTAAGAACTTTCACGTCGTAGAATCCAACGTTTTAATACAAATATTTTCCCTACACCAGTAAAATCACAAAAGTACAAAAACGCTTCACTGAAGACGGAAAATTTGCTAGCGCCGTTTCTTCTGACGACAGTAACATTCTTTCTTGGCCATGTTAAGAGGTGGAGTGCTTTTGTAATCTTTCTTAACATGGTCGCCAATGGGAGGAGGATGCCTCGAATAGTCCGTTTGCTGGAAACAGGACACCTTAATCCACTCCCCAGATCGGGGGTCCAACTGCCAGTGGCTTTTGTGCAAAGATCTTTCAATTCTGGAACTGTTCCGATTGGGTGTGACGTTCGGTTCAGCAGTGTCGGCATCAGACTGAGCGAAATTCAGCTCGTCCCATCTCTTTTCGTTTTGCATTATGTCGGAATTGACGGCGTTCACTCTTTTTTTATTTTTGCCACATCTACAGCAGACGGGACTTTTGCGACCGTTAACGCATTTGAGTCTGCGTAGGAGTGAGGCATTGTCGTCGCTGTAGTCAAAAATTGGTTTATCAAGATTCTGATTTTGGCGACTGCGTCGCTCGAATTCCAACATGGTCTTCCTCACTCTTTCCCTGTTTCGCGCTATAAGCTTTTTTTCTAGTTCTCGGAGAAGTTGTAAGTATTCCTCATTGTTCTGGTAAGGCAGATCGAAGAAATCTGTAGTGTAAGAATCTTCAGAATTGTCACTCAGGTGATCCGTGGTTGATTGAGTATCATAGTCGAACCAGTTTGCACACTTGCAGCGGCAATGGCTGTATTTCTTGACATTTATTGTTTGACTGGAGCTTTCTGTGCAATTTCCAAAAGTAGATTCAGATGTTTCGTCAGGAACACCAACTTTTTTGTTAAACATGCAATGGAGGCAGTTGCAAGAATCGGATTCGCTGCCAGAACATTCTCCACATTCACCTTTGCATTTGCACTCAGTACCTATCGTTACCGTCTGAATACCAATAGTTTGAGTGTGAATCGTGGTATAATTTTTTCCTTCAGACTTCTTCATAGAGAGTTCACTAGTAGATTCTTTTTCAACGATAACGTTTTCCTCAGAAATATTTCGTCTTGATCCTCCTCTACCCACCTTATAAGCGTCGTTACCTATTTCCCCCACGCTGGTGTCACTTATTTCGTGTAATTTGTTATTACTGCCTTTATATACAACTTCAAACGACGCCAAAGTATCTTTGCTCGGAATTATTTCATATGAATCAGCCGTGTGATACGACAAATCTTGAGCGCTGATGGGTTTTACGACTGGTTTATGTTTTCGAGGAATGTAAGCTTTTCCCAAAATTTGCTCTCGTAAACTCTCGCTTATGTCACTGCTAGCTGTGCTCTGTACTTCCAAATTGTCCACCATCGATGCTTGTTGCTCTAAGACATGCACATCTCTTTCCGGTGGTTCTCTAACATTGACGATGCTCATTGACGTTTTTAACAATTTAGCGGCCAAAAACTGTTTTCATTAGGAATTTCGCTGTTTCTCCCTGTTCGATATTTTACTCTACAATTTGTCGCATTTGAACAGTCAGAAATTTGACATTACAATGAGGTACTTTGATCATGATTGATGCGGCTTTTATCAGAAGAGAAACTCAAATTCGTGTCAGAGATCAATTCAGAGAACTGTTATAATGATATTGTTGGTTGTAATATTTCTGTAACTCTTATCAGCTTCAAAAAAAATTCCACTACTAATTAAATATTTGGTATATTTAATAGAGATTTAAATCTCTTTAGCGCACAGAAAATTGTTTATAATTCTACAAATGGAAACACACTACCCCAATGAACCAGTTGTCTATTTTTTATTTGGTATACTACATTCAAAAGTGTTACAGAGACGATGTGAATTTAGATTTTTTCCGCTTCCATCTGATCCCATCGTAATACGACATATTTTCGCACACCTGATACATACCAATTATCGTAGAAGAGTTTCTAAGTCGCTTAGCTAAATAATTTAGAAAGTTCATTGAGAAATTTACCATTTCCCATCATTAATGGACTGATCGATTGTGATGTTTTTCTAGCATAAAGAAGGTTCTTCTGGACTGTATTTGCATTCGTTTGATGTTAGCAACAAACAACAGCAACATTTTGAAATCTTTTTTGAATTAACAACTTTGACCCCTACGATAAGAAAACCGAAGAAGTTATCAATATATCAATGGACATGTCTCGTGTTATTCCTGTGAAACAAAACGACTTTCGTGTTCGACTGGAAGACATCAACATCTATCCGACAATGTCCGTGTGTGAATATAAGAAAAATTTTGTCAACAACAACAAGGAAGAGATTTACGATGCCAAACTTTACGAGCATCTGGGAAATGGATTACCTGTCGTCCGTAATCTCGATGATCTCGTTAGAGAATTACGGATGATTTTCGCCAGTGACTCCGTCAACATCGAGTTGGTGGGCTACCTTATGAAATCCTACAAATCCAACCCTGTCGACTGGAAAAAATACGCCAAATTTGACAGATATAGGTAAGTTTATTTACGAAAATCTTCAGAATGTTGACACGCTCTCTTGCCCTTTTAATATTTCTTGTGTAACGCCCGCTGAATGACCGATTTTTTACATGATTATCAAAAATTTTCATATCAAATGTGGAATTTCATAATTGCCCAATATCATAGGGGTTTTTTCTTTGTGTTATTATCATAAACTGTAATTATAAATGATTACGATAATTACGAAAATATTTATAATAAGACTAAAAGGCAAAAGTTGTGAAGTACATGATTCATTTATAATCGTACGATAAATGTTATTTGGAATTTATATATAATTTTGAGCAAATGTAATGCCAAATACGTGACTAAAATAATTATATGTGATCAAAACAGAAAGGGTATTGCACTATTATAGTAAATTCCAGTTTCGCTAC
>QDEB01069244.1:4979-22487 GCA_004193795.1 Asbolus verrucosus
TTGTCCAGATTTTCAGTTTCTTTATCTATTTCTTCGTTGTTTCGTTCTCTTTTGAATTTGTCCAATCTTAACCAGAATCTTTTGCGATTTGGTTAATCTTGTATATTTTCTGTATTTTTTCTTGTTCAGACAAAAAAATGCCATTTTGTTCTTTTGAGCTCTTCAGTATCTTTAATCGTTTCTTCCACAGTTTTGTATCCTTTATCTTCATTGCAGCTATTCTTGAAGCGTTCGCAATATCGTTTTCTGGTTTCTTATTACTCGCACCTTCTATTTTTTTATTAACAATTTTAACATAATTTTCTTCATTTTTTATTACGGAATTATCTTCAGTAACATTTTCAACAATTGATAATTGATTGATAATTGTGACATTGTCAATTTCTGCGCCGCTGAAATCATTAGTCTCATTTTTAATGACATTTTCTACAGCAGTTCTGAATTGTTTATTTCTGCATTTGTATTAATTTTCATTTCGTTTAGGGTGTATTTATAGACATTTTCCTCAAAAATTTTCTTCAATCGTTTTATTTTTAGAACGAGCGACTTTTTCTTTTTCATTTAATACACGTTTACAAAATATTTTCAATAATTTGTACGATAATTTTTCTTAATGATTTGAATTCTGTAGCTTCAATCACCATAATTCCATTCGAGCTGTTTTCTTCATTTCTGGAATCGCTAATATTTCCAGTATCTTCAATACTCTCTCTTGTCATCTTTTTGTAGTGGCGACTTAAATCTTCATCTGGTTGCTTGTCTTGACTCATTTCTTCAGTGACTAAATTTTTCAGGTTATTAGTGTCCAACACCTTATTTTGTCTTAACAGTTCCTTGCTTTGCAATTTTCTTTCTTGTTTGTATTTCTTCAACAGCTCCCTTCTCTCTCTGAGGAAACTTTCGAATCGAAATCGAAGATTATGGGATGAACTCAACCTCTTCACATTTTCAATGCTTTCTGATTTCTTATTTCTCCATAACTGCCTTTTTGCTCTTTCAGATTCTACAATTTTTAATTTTTCAGCTGCTATCAGTTCAGCTTCAAGTCTTCTTATTATTCTATTCTATTATTCTTTTATCAGATTTTAGAGCCATGTTAAGAACATTTCGTTTCTCTTTGTATTCCTTCTAATCCGTTTCCAGTTTTTTTTTGTTAAAGACAGAATCTCAAAATATCATTAAAAAAGTCAAAATTTCAATATTTTGATGATTTTTATTAATGGATAGCAATTTAGTTATACACTATTTGTATAAATCACAAAAAAATGGAAATTTTAGATCTCTCACTCATAGCTTTCGAATCGCGAATGAAATGTTACAAAATTTCTGGCAACAGTATTTACTCACAAACACTGATATGAAAAACAAACACCACTCTCATCTTTATATTTTATCGACAATTTTGAACCTTTTTTAGATGCTTGTTTACAAAGTGATTACAATGCGATACGCCATTTTTCAGAATTAAATAGTAGGAGGCGACAAATCATTGACAAGAAGAACAAAAAACCGCCGCCTGAAGATTTAGAGCTCCGACAAATTCCCCCTCAGCACAGAATAGCCGAAATAGCACAGTACGTACCTCCACCACTGAAAAATGTCGAATGAAACCGCGCAGCTGGGATATAATTTGCAACCACATAAACTCGGTCCACAAGTGGGTGTGCAACTGACATTACACGCGAAAGCCTTAGGTTTCATTATCATTGTCACACATTTTTAGTTTAAGAACACTTATCAGAGCACTCCAGCCACTCAGCACTGACGCAAACGCAAACAGTGTTGCAACACGTCTTCAAGGTGCTCGCTGCTCAACATACGACATAAGAAAAGTAATCAAGCTGGCAAGGGGTTGCGGTAGCCCCTCGGCAATAATGACGGTCGTTTAGATCGATGGGGAAAGTTACGTGCCGCCATTAAAAATGCATTGTTTCCCAGGAGACCACCGGGTCGATCGACGGAACCATTTCCCTAGTCCCCATCGCAGAAGACTTTGGATTTTATTTTGGAAAATGCTCAAAGACGAATTTCCAATTCGTCGGCCCACGCGGGCCGTCGGAGTTTAATAATTCATGCTCCGTACAGTGCCCCATTTATATAACCATTATTTATGTGCATAATTCTTATCAATTAACATACATTTGCAGAACGTCGTTTAGCAGAGATAGCGACAAAATATTTTTATTTCGGCGACGAAACGTGCAAATAATTCGGTTTTTATCGCGCCCCAGTTTCTTGTCTGCGAGCAAAACCATCGCTTGTAAGTCTCGACGAAAGCGGGCTGCTCCCTGGTGCAATGCGATCCTCGTAAGTCTTCAGATTATTATATTTGTTGAAAATTACTTGATTGTAAATGCAGGGAACGTGACTAAGCTGGGGATAAAGCGAAACCGAGTGAAAACATTTAAAATAAATAATCGGATCGGGTTTTATTACGGCGGAAAAAAGACCCATCGAACACCCGCACGTTATGTGCGACAGCAATTTAAAAAAATCTTCAATTCCACAAAAATGTTTCGCCACAATTTGTGTTTTGGATCACCATTAAAGCATCGAATGCGCTTTCGCAGCGCATCTGACCCACTGATCACCGCTCTTTAATAACGATCCGGCGCCAACAACAAACTTTTTTCCGACAAAAGCACCTGGCGCTTTTTAATAAATGGAAATTTCGGCGCGTACAGATCGCTTTATAATCGCACGTTTGCTATTAATTAAGCCGTGACCTCGAGACAACTATCCCCTTGGAAGTTTTCAACTTTCAGAATCCGTTAATACACTCGCCTCGACAAGTACAACAGCTGGATTTTACGGTGTCCGATCAGCTCTGCTTCGTTATTATCAAGTTGCGCTAGATCCCACCTATTACTTTATGCATAGGATCGGCACGGACCTAAAACTTTTATTGCTGGAACTTAACAGCTGAACGTAAATAGGGTCGGGCATTGTTCGTTTGCATTTTAATTGAATCGCGCGCTCCTTCAATCCTGAGATTGTATCAATGGTAATCCTCGAGTCGGCTATATCTTGATTATTACGACTCGATATTAACACGAGGGCGCACCGAATTTCATCGAAATCGGCGCATTTTTCTTGGCCGCTTGGTTATTCCACATCATGTGCATTCTTGTTATATATTCATTGCTCCCTGCTGCAGATCGATTCTTATATCTTTTTGCATAATTTTACGCTCTTCGCTAGGTTCTCGTCTTAAATTCTAGCCTGTCGCGTTTTAGCACTGTTTTCCACTTTGCACAGGAGCAAATGAGAAGAGAATGAACACGCCTGACGCGATAGCAGTACTTTCAATAAATTTGTATAACAAATAGTACAATACAAGCACGCGAACACGCAATATCGCTATATTTACCACGTATCAACATAGCGATCAATTACTTGCAATAACGTAACAGTAGGTACACGTAACAATGACATTCTAATAGGATATAATATTACGAAAGTTGATCTGTTACAGTAACGTTTAGTTATTTAAAACTTCGCAATACGGAAGAAAGGGATTTGTTGGCAACAGGAAGCTTTAGATTAAAATGGATAATGGGATATTAATTAAATCAGACGGACGATTAAAATAATTACAATGGAAAAACATGTCGATCGACTGCAGCGAAAGCAAAATGTGTGCACATCATTTATTTTCAAAATTTGTCACAGTAATGGTGCAAGGCAATAAACATGTGGTTCATCGATCTTCTGGTTATTTATATTGGCATCATTTTGGGAATTAAGATATATTTTTGCGACGTTGGAACGATGTCACGTCTAAGTGGAATGTGAAGGGTTTTGTTTTTATATAGACTGCTATAATAAACTTGATGACACAAAAATACATCTATTTTAGATATCGGATTGTCGTTCGTTTGTATTCTATCGTTTTGAGAAGGAACGACGATGTCCTGTTCTTTTAAATTAAATTCAATAACGGAGATGCTTTCAGCTTGCAAATTCGTAAAAGTTTTAATGCCGGATTTAAATTACATGAATGAGTTTATTTATAAAATGATTGCGTTTGTTACGGCGGCTTTGCGTGTTTCAAAGCAAAATGTGAAGATGGTACAAGTCGTCACGTGTAATATAAACCGATCGATATCAACTGATAACTGATTTTTATCTGTGATGGTGTAATATCAGTCATATTAAATCGATAGATAACAGTAAAAATGTAGGCAAGTATTAAATGTTGTTTACCTTTTCTTGTTTGTACTTTTATTGATAAATCTCTTTCAACATTGTTTGTATTTCAGTTTTTATTTTGTTCTGCACATATTTGATCATTCTATCACAACTCAATTGAGTTTTCGATTTTTCGCTTCTAGTCGGTGAACCAACTGCGAAAGTGTGTAGTATGGGCAGCGTATTGTAACTTTCACTTTGTTCGATACACATTTCATATATCCCCCACAGTTCATTTGACTTGGTTTTTAAGAAAAAAAATTAATTTGCAGTTTTCGATTTTTCGCTTTTAATCAGCGAATCAACCGTGAAAGTATGTTATTATTAATACTGTGCTGTAGCTTTCGCTTTATTGAATTTGATTATTTCACCACAATTACTTAACTTGGTTTTATAGAAAATAAAATTATCCACCAAAATATCGGTTCTGATCCGNNGAATTAGTAGAAAAAATAATTTTGGTGCATCACAGAATTGTACATTTCGATTTTTTGGTTCCAATTGACAAATTGACCCTGAAAGTGTGTTGCTATTAGAACCGTATGCCCTTTCACTTTATTGAATGCAAATTTGATCATTCTATCACAATTTATTTGATATGGTTTATCAGAGACAAAATGAATTTTGGCGCATCCACCAAATTTTCACTTTTCGAATTTTTATCGGCAAGGTATTGCAGCTTTGACTTTGTTCTATATATCTTTGATCATTCCACCACAATTCATCAGACTTGGTTTTGTGGAAAAAAAATAATTTCGGCGCATCCACCAAATTTGAAATTTCAATTCTAACAAGTGCGTTGTCATCATTATTGATTGGCTCTCGCAAAAGTACGTCTGTAAAAACTTTATAAAGTGATGGTGAATTTATTAAAAACGGCAGAAAATTCTTTCAGCAAACTCGTGATTGGCGGACCAGATTTAATGTTCTATGATCGATCTGAAAGGAAATTTTTTATTTTAGGTAACTTCCTCATTTCCTGAAGTTGAGCCATTTCACTAATTTACAAAGTTCGCATCGAGAATAATGATCTTAAAAAGCTCAAGTTCGTCAAAGTAAAGAAACCTAATTCTTTATTTTCCTTCGGCAACTGCAGAACAGACATTCCCATTCGGCTTTTGTTATATCTACTTTGATAAAAATCGGATTACGAACGAGCCACATTTTTTCAGCACGCCCACACGTACATTTTTCATCGAATTTTTAATTTCTGCCTCTCGTATTAAACCCCTGCGCACTTTTTATTACGTCCATTGTTAAATTCTTTCTCAAGGAAACTGACAACATTGTGGCTCGTAATTATCGTGAGCTCTCCTGCGCCAAAGGAATCCTCGACCGTAAATCCAGTACAAAACGCCACATAAACAGTGCCCACTTTCGAATTGTATCAAAGCAGAAGGTGCAGAGAGCAAATATTTATAGAAACTTTGTTTGTTTTGACATCCACCCTTTCAATATTTCCACCTGTGTAATAAAACGGAAAGGTCCTGTGTACCGAAGCTTGCTTTTATAGCACATTTCTCTCCTTAAGACAACAAAAACTACTTTACGTTATTTTTGTAATTTATCTGAGCTCAGAACGTATGGATACCTGCCTCAAGCTATCTATTATGGCTATGACAGTTAAATTCCCTTGGGGTTTATAAAGAAGCAGAATGATCATTCTCGTGCTTAAAATAGAGGGTAATTGAGAATCGATTTGAAGTCAAGTGCAGATGTTTAATTTCACCGATGATTTAGTAATCCCAAATTTTATTCAACCCCACCGGAACTTTTTTATCGTACATCGAAAGAAACAAGATAAGAAAACACAAGCGCCGTCCTAATCTAAGACGTAATTCGTTTCCGATCGCTGAAACCTCGACCCGGAAGCCGCCAAGAGGTGATCGCTTAAATCCTCCGGCGCTCCCCGGAACTATATTTCTATTTTAAATTTTAATTAAAGCGGGATTTGTGAAATTCTCTCGTTACATTCAGTCCGGAGTGCGCGCAAAAAGCGTTTAAAAAGTGCATCAAAAATTCAATTTAGCTCCACAAACATCCCAGAAATTATTTCTGAAAAATAGGGAGTGCGTCTGGCGCTGAAATATGACATCCCGAGCACAACCGGGCCAAGTTCTCGAAGCCCAAACAAATTCCTACTTTACCTGGCGCATCCGCCATTTTTCTCGCCTGAAATCCGTCCACTTGTTACTTTCTTACGGCAAATCCAACGAGCTTTCTTCGATAAAGCCACTTACAACAATACGGCGAAGAGCTCTGATGCAGAAACAAACTCCGGTTAAGACGGGTTACGATGATGAATTAGTTAGCGCTGAAACGAAAATGAGATAATGAAACCTTCTCGAATTTCTCAACCAAACTATTTATTTATATTGTTCTGGAGCACAAAAGCTCGGGCACAATATGTTTTAACTTGAACAAAAACTTTTCCATAGTTGTTCGCAACAAAGACACTTTCATAGTGTTCTAACAGTTGGTCATGTTTGATTAGATTGTTGGATACATAAAGAAACATCCTAAATCTTCAAGTGCTTGAAGCGGCGTCTTCGTGTGCGTTCAAATTCTAACACTCTCCCATAGATTCGCCAAATTAAAACAATAAACTCTGAGGCAGCGTTCCATATTGCAGAATAAATTATGAATGTGCGCTCCAGTGTGAGCTGCCACTAACAGAATATTGTTAAATTTACTGGGCTGATAACGACGTCGAAGCTCGGAATATGAGATAAGTTCCTTTTGGCAATAAAACTTGCACGTCAATATAACAATATTCCGAATGTCTGTCAGTTGTGACTTCTCCGACCTCTAATACATCCCGGTTTTTCGCTCAAATGCAAACACAATAATCCGGGGTTGTAAAAACTTCAGGTTTAACAAAATTGTGAAACTTTCAACGATTATCGATCGAGAGTTGAAAAAATTTCGACTACTGTGTGCGTTTTCTTTTTATTAAACAACCCCGTTATCTGCACCCACCCCGGTCGAACACGTGTCGCCCTTGACCCACTAATGTCCCTCCGATTTTATGATCCTCCACAAATAACGTTAAATGCTGAAATAGTGGGAAAAAGTGTGTAATCTGCTTTTCATTTCCTAAAATAAATGTTTCCAATTTTACGAGATTCGGCGATAAAAGTTCACATTTTATTTTATCAGCCGGTAACATAATATGCAAAATGAAGTGAATGATGGGGATGCTTTATGCCTAACGAGAGGCGAAGTTTTAGCAACAACCCGCTGGTTAAATTGCGTTATTGCAAGGTAAAGAGGGTAAATATTTCCGCATTACGTTCGAAATCAAATTATGCCTTCAAGGAGGAAACATCTTTTGCAAAAAACTTCTCAATTTGCTCAAAATTCTTAAAAACCCGGTCAAGATTCCTCCAGACTTGCCACTTCGGCAAAACGGTTCCATTCGCGAAATTGCGAATGTTCAGAAGATGCGCCTGAGCGCGACGCGAATCAATACCTTCCGCAAATGACTTTTTTGCACAAGAAGCTTAAAAATAATTTCGGTTGTGTAACAGCGGCCATCTCCCTGCGGGATGTTCATCCGACCCAACAAGCAGCAATTACATTTAACATTCAGTTAATCCATTAAAAGGACCCCGGTCCCACGCGCGGGTAAACACAACAATGAAATAATAACTGTGCCGGTTATGCGAAAACGCGACCTTCATTTAGCACCCCACGAAAAATCGCAACAGCAAGTCAAAATTTAATGCTCGGCTTGTTTTAATCGCATTTATTAAGCGAAATAATCTCAATTAAGTCCGACTTGACGGTGATGGAGAACGAAATCTGAACGTCCCCCGAAGTAACAAAATCCCATCAAGGCGGGGGCGGTGTCGAATTTTTCCCGCCACATCCCCAAAATTAAACGTTTTATCTAATTAGGGGCGCTCATCGATCGAAAGCTTCCTTATTGGTGGTTCGTTAGGACTGTGTTGATTATTTCGCTTCGACTCTCGATTGCCCACTTTGGCATTTTTTGGCATCGATTCGATCTAACCGGACTTTAAACAGCGGCTGCCACGCAATATGATAAATGTACGAAAGGGCGGCGCTTTATGATATATTTGCATTTCAAAACTTCGTGTGCGTCACGGAAGTTGCGGATTTTGTTCGTTTTGTTAAATTCAACAGCGGTCGAGTTTTGCAAAAAATAAACAACGCTGCGCCGTTGTAACGTAAATGAATACCAATCACTTAATAAAAACATGTCTCGTGACAAAATCGAAGTTTAACCAACGCCAGTTTGTCACCGAGCCCGTGAGTGGGTGCGCGATGTCTTTCGCAAATGTGACAACATTTAAGTGGTGCGAAGGCTGCCGCCCACATTTTTACGGTTTTTTGACTCTGTAGCGACAACAGTTAGCGACTTAAAACCGAGCTGGAGGTTATGGAATTGTGTTACTTTAGCTCGAAAACAAAATGTTTATATAATCCTCGGGGCTCCACAGCTCTGAGCTTCCGCCACGTTATCGAACCTTCACTTATTCGCCACAATGGAATTCACGAACTCGAACAACAATGGGACCTGCTGCAAACCTTAAAATAGCATGCATTTGTCCCGTCTCACTCGCTCTTTTATCAAAACTAATTCACCTCGGCGCATCCGACGTTAGTTCCACGGCATATTGGCCGATGATGAATTGTGGTGTGGAGCTAATTTTATTAACTTGTTGATCTATTGACAGGCTGCGATAAGTAACATCGAAGTCGTTAACTGCAGTAAACAGGTAATTAGATTTATAACTTACTAACCGGAACTCTCTAATTTGACGACCAACTCTCGAGGACACGTCTGCTTTACCGACTTTTTCTGCGATCGAAAATCATGAGGTGGCCTTTTGTGTTTTGCTAATTGGCACTGAATCACATCACTTTGTTGGCGCTTTTGGCCCCACGTTGCCTTCAAAACCACCGAATAGATCAAATCAGAATTTTGCATACAAGGGTACCGAGTGTGGCCGTGTTGACATTTTAACCCACTTTCTGGAGCTTCAGGTACAGAATGTTACGCACATGTGGTCTCATATTTGAGTCGCTTAATTCCAAAACCCACCGAGTCCACCTAGNNAAAAATTAATTAAAAAGCGACCAAGTCATATATAAATTAATTTCCAAAGCCGACCATTTGACAAATTCTTTTTGGAGTAATAAGATGTGTATGTAATAAATAATATTTTGTTAGAAAGTATCGTTACGCTTAGTATCCTATCAATGCGAACTCTATCCTATCCCTGGAACATGGAAATGAGTGTGTAAGAAACTGATTGGGATGTCCATTACTGGAAGGAAGAAACAAAGAGGATGTTGAAGATCACCGTTTACCTTTTAAAATTAAATCTTGTAAAAAGATTATTTTTACAAAAGCAACAAACAATAACGTTTTAGTGAGAGGAGAGCCCCACTACAAAAACGAAATTAATAACCCAGCAGAAACTTCTATTGAATCAGGTTCGTGTGAATGTTAAAAAGCTGAAAGACGCCAAGGAGTTACTAACCAAACATTGTGAAAAATTTCACTTGGACTATTATAAAAATGTTTTGGAAAGTCATTTGGATGATGAAGATCGGCAAGAAAATGAGCGTCATCATTCATACAGTGAAGAGGATTCGGGGTTTGACTACGATCCTGTTGTTTAATTTTTATTTTGTACTGCTTTTAATTTTTCCTAAATATAATATTCATTATCTGTGACATTTTAGTTTCAAAACCGACTTGCTCCAGGATTCATTTACACAACCGACCAAGTCTTTTTTCATTTGGAAATATTGAGCTTATTTTTGAATATTGATTTTTGATTGGAAGACAGTAAGATTCCACAATATTTTCCGTTTTTTTGGTATCTTGGTCCAACTTTTATGTCATTTCGTTTGTCTGCAGTCGTTTTTGTTATACTGTAAAATCAACGTACATGGACTTGGTCGATTTTGGAATTACGCGACACTCTTCTCTGCCTCCTGGTCTTTTCGAAAATATTTCTAGCTGACTGAATTAGATTGTTTCAAATTTGCTCCCTTTTCTGCCGTTTTGGGGACAGAGCAAAAGGAAAGCCACTCTGCATATGCTGAATCAGATACGCCTGTAAATTACGGCGCTCCTGCCTAATTCCTTTACTAATGCTAATTTTCGCGTCTGTTAATTCTACAGTCCTTGGAGGCAAAACATCCGCACAAAGCTTCATTTCGGCTGTAGAATTCCTCCGCACCCGACCTTTGTTAACGGAATTTCATATTTAACTTTTAACACGCGCTTGTCTATAAAACGAATTAGCGTTCGGTTGAAGGGCCCGTGTTAATCCGACAAAGACATTCCGCATGGACGAGACACTTAATTTTAACAGATCACGTAATTGAACACACTTCTGTCCGGCGTTAGAAAGTTTCCGTATTTACACAAGTGGTCAAGAAAGCAAACTTCCTTCGGCATGTTCATGACAGGACTAGGCCCCGCTCTGATTTATGTTCGAGTCGAATCAGAGCTCGAACGAAATCGGTGTTGTTTGGCCCGAACAAAGGGCGATAATGACTAATTTTGTTCTTAATTGCGTTAGTGTACGACTGTCGTCATTAATCTTACCGTCAATTCCGCACTGGACGATTGACGGCAACCTACATTGCTCATCTCAATCGATATCGGCCGGGTTATAACACACATTCACCGCGCTCATCTCTATTATTCGACCACTTCGCCCTCGATCGTTTATGGGCTTTAACTGATTGCGAAAACTGCAGCCGAAGGTGCGTTACTGATATGACTGATTATATGTAAGCTTTGCGGTCACATCAGCTGCAAGAAGTCCATCATCAATCATTCGGAACAGCAGTTTTATGTCATTCAAAATTTTTAAAAAACAATTTAAAACTTGCCACAACACATTAATCATAAATCCGTTACATATTTTCACGGATATTTTAACAAAAACGTAATCAAACTCATGGTACCAACACAATCTGTTTGCGAAATTTCGTTCTGAAGCGAAAGCTCGAATTTCGGGCGCATTGTTGCAAAATTTTTCCCAGTTTCGTTGGGTTAGGTAAGAAACGGCATTAACCCGTCGCTGGGAAACTTGGCTCGGAAAACATCCCTTAATGAATAATCAATAGCGATGTCTAGTTGAGAGTAATTTAATCTTTGTACATTCTAACCAATTTCATTTGCAGGACGGATTATCCGCCTTATGGTGGCGAAAAAATCGAATTAGCCCAACAAAAAATTAATCAACTTTTCGGCCAGTCCTGCCCCTTTCGCGAGGGGTGGCTCGTTAATGCAAAAAACAAGAATATCGACGGTTAACTACCTGATAATTAAAAGTTAAAGCCCCGAGGGCAGATTTATCTCAACGTCCTGGAACGACTGCGCAATTAAACTGAAATGAGCACGTTCTAGCTGCTTTAATATTTAATATGGCGCCAACGTTCTCCTGCTACCATCACTTATGCCACTTCCATGCACTGCTATTACAGCTGTCTGTGAAATATGTGCTAAATTTAAATGATTTTTTACGCAGTTTCTTCCCACGTGGATTTGATTACGCACGCTCAAATTTACCTGTCCTGCTGACGTCACGAAAATTCAGCAGGACCGGGACGACACCGTTTATGACCCCGTAAAAACACGTTGGAGTAGGTCTCTAGTTAATGTTGCTTGAATTGACCTTCCGAAACCGGCGATTTGCTGACATTTAATCAATCCACCATCCTTTTTGCGATCGCGGTAAAAAGGGTAATTATTTAAGTCCTTCTCATTTATTTCATTCTCATTTATCAGAATAAATTCTACATTTCGAAAAATTATGTTCATGTCTAGTGTTAATTTTACGATTTATACAATCACGAATCGCTGATCCACTCACGTTTTAGGCCACCATCACAAGTGGACAAGTTTGCTTATCTCTAATCGCTACCAACAAAGCTACCGATTAAGTACAGCCATCTGCTAAATGCTCCTGAGATTAAAACAAAATGAGATTTAAACTAACCCAAGTTAGATATGTTGATACTGTTCAAATTGCGTTGAACTCAAGATTTCAGATTTTTAACCACTTCCAAATTTCGTTTTACCAATCATAACGACGTTTTATACACAACTTGCGCTGCAAATCAGATCATATTTTTGTTATACTGAGAATTTTCCGGCTAAATCGTAGCTCACCCTCTGTGATAAAAGACTGTTTGACTATATCCAGAAGATAAAGTATCATACGCCGACATAAATTTGCAAGTCAAAAATGGCATTTCAAAAATGACTATGTTTGCACATTTTTAATAATCTGCTTCCGAGCAATTGAATGTAATTGGAAATACTAAGTTATAAATTTAATTATTAACTTTAAAAAATACGAAAATAGGGAAGAAATTGTTGTCATTCAAAATTTATAAACGCACTAAATGTTCATTGTAGAATCTATCGAAAATTAAATGCTAACCAAACGCAAATTTTGCTCTGCTCCACCGATCAGTCTCGCTGTTTTACCTCCATTTTTCGTTTTATTCTACTTCTGTTCTTGTTTCTGTTGTCTGCAGTGACATATAAGCATGACATACTTTGTTTAGAAACTTAAAACACAGATCACGTAGACGTCAATGTGTCTCTCAAGATAAATTTATCCGCAACCTACAGTCTTAAAGTCGTAACAATTAAATCTTATGCTTTCAAATTTTCATTGTAAAAATTGCCGAATGGTTTATGATAAGAAAAATACTCATTTCTCTAAATTATGTCTCGCCTACACTAACAGCGACCGGAGTATAGAATATTCGAAAAGAAGCGTCTCTCGCTCGAAGTTTATTTGTTAAAATTTTATTGTGATATTACTGAAAATTAAACGTGTACCTAAATAAATTTATAATTTTATTTCAATCTAAATTTTGTTGTTTTTTTTTTTAATGTGTTCGGGAAATATCGGAAAATTTGTAATTTGCTACATTAATTTGTCATTTAGGTTTTTCGAATTCCGCTGACGTACTAAAGTCGACATAAAATTGAATGATTTTAGTTACATATTTTACCAAAGTTATAAATTCAGAATATTGAGATTCAGGATAACGTCGAGTAAAATAAATTGGGAGTTCATGACTTAACGCCATCATCCTTGCTGTAAGCCTAACTGAAATTTTGTAACGTGACATGTTGAAATTTAATAACTTTTATTAAAAAAGTTATTTTTTTCAACGTATTCGCCATTAAAAATTGATAAAATCGGGAAGTTGCCACTCTACTACCTGGCAGGCGCTGTCAGGTCTTAAAGCACTTAAAAACTGCATTAGAAGAGATGATGTCACTATTTAATTTTATCCTAATTTTAGCTCGTCTGCAAATGCATTTTTTTGAAAGTCTTCACCACATTTAATTTATTCAAAAAATTCTCGATCCAAAGAGTTGCAAATTCATAGAGGCGACATTTAAAACAGGAAACCGCAATTCCATTTAAATCTTCTCACTCTTACTCAGTAAGAGTAAGAATATTCATGTTAAGATACAAGATGCACCGGAAAGATCTCAAAAATACGAAAACTGTCATAAAATTCATTAAAGTCTGTTTCATTATGCATTACTTAATTATATTAATTAACTGTTAATTGTTTCAGAATTGTTTTAGAATATTCAACTGTGAGTGAGAAACTTTTAATGATGTAAGTGCCTTTCAACCGAGAACAAAGAATAGTCCTGCATCTTCCATAACGATTGAACAACATATAAAAATATGTACACCAAATAAATTAGAATGTATATTAAAAATTAGATTTTCGTAAATAATATCTGATCTATAATAAATAGTTTAAACGTTTCAGGGCGCATTTCATCAAATAAAATTGCATTAAAACCATATTTTCACTTCGATTTTTCTTTGTTAAATCGAAAAAATCTCTATTTTAACTTAAGTGTCTGTCAACCGAAAATAAAGAACAGTCTTCCATCTTGCACTGTAAATAATGTTTGAGAAAAATACAAAAATAGAACAAATAAATTAACGATAATGAAATGTTCCTTTTTTAGGAAGGGAGATAAAACACAAAAACTCAGAAAGCAGGAAACGGCAACTTATGACCCTAATATCAAACGAAATGTGGGGATATTAGGTTTACGTGTAACCGTAAAGCCACCCACATAATGAAAGTTGCGGCAGAAGAAGATGCAGCCAAATTGCCTCAATTCTTGTACTAAAATAATGCTAAATAGTTCGGAAACTGGTAACTTTTCCCACAGTGAAGTAAATTAAAAAGCTCGAGTTTCTCACGCTGAAGCAATTCCGCTCTGCATGGACGTAAGCACCTACTTTCAGTTTCCTAGTCCCTTAACCACCCACCGCTACTAGCAGGTGTTGCAAAACACAACCGTAAATTCCTGCTTCCGCCTGGATTTTTTTGAAAGTTGTTGTTTACACTCAACTCTCATTAATGCCGTATAAATTATTTCAGCTGTAGAAAATTTTGTTATTTTTAGAAACTTCCCCTGTGGATGTATGATTTATTTATGATATTCCCGTTTTCCACCGCCGATTCTACCATAACCATAAATATCCCTCTGGAGATCCTTTCTCTGTATATTTGACTGCATCAACTGAAATTGTTGACAGGAACAAGTCTAATCGATACTGTACTCAGCATCGACACCAAGAATTTCAATGGTTCACCGTGCATTATTTATCACAAATACAAGTATCAGATTTTTGTTTCTTCGAAGGAAAGTCTTCGTGCTTAAAGCAAAATAATGTAGCACCGGGGACTGTGCATGTGCTTTTGATAAAAGATGCAAAAGAGCGACATCCATAAATCTGCAAGATTCAGCGGTATATTAAATTTGCTAACTTTTTCTTTCACGAAAGAACATGTAATAATAAATAATTCGCCAAGAAAAACTAAACGTCGTAATTTATTCGTGACGTAGTTTTTCCTGAAGCGGATAACATAATACAAGATCGATAAAATGTCAGTTTTCAGTTAAAACGCAGCATGAAACATCTGAGTCAATTTTCCTTTAGGAAAGGAAATGAAAAATGTTTTTAATACTATGCTCCACTGAATTAAAAACCTTCAGGACTTCGAAAGGGATAAGGATCGATAACTACACTGCGCCCACTTTTTGTTTGGAAAAATTCAGTGATAATACTTAAGTACCGTCTTATATTATTTAAGCCAACTCAAGCAAGTAATTACCGGAAATACCCGTAATAAGTCTAATAACGTGTGTCATTATAGCAATTCAATCGGACGGAAACGTGGCTAAAAAGGCATTTAACTGGCGACTTTCGCTTTAAATATTTACAAAAAAATGCAGAAGTAATCAGAGAAGGGCCGTGATCATAATCGTTGCCAGGGACCTGAATTCCTGAAAAAGGAGCTTTCCGTTGTCTCATATCAAAGCTCGTCACGTCCAGCGGACGTGCTTAGGTACGCATGTTGTCACCAGGCCAAAGCTATCAATGATTTAGACTGAAAGATCGCTCGATTGTGTTCTTAAGATTTTCCAGAGATGCGGGATTAAGCCCTGCTCTAACCAGTCGCATAAATATTTGTTTTGCCGTGTGTACAGAAGAGGCGGTTGCGCTATCCTAAAAAGTACTCGCCTGATTGAATGCATGAAATTAAGTGCGGCTGGCTCATGATCACAATGGCGAGAGCATCGACCTGAATAAACCGGATGAGCACAAGAACTAACAGACAATAAAATATCCCCATATCGTCGTCAATGCGAGCTTAAACATAAACTTTTACGGCCGTATCGGGGCGATAACATAAACAGATCCTGTGGCTTTCTATATTAGGAGATACTGTTTTATATTTTTTGCATTCTCTTTATAACTACGGAGGAAATCGCGAAAATCCGAACGCTGCTGCGGAATGGCCGTAAATATGCAGATCAACCCATTTTGCCAACAACAGTTTTTGTTTTTTTTATTTAGACAGGATTGTGATGGGTACCAATAAATGTAATTCTTCATGTCGCAAAAATTAAAAAATATTAAAACTGGGGTTTTATGGGCAGTCCCACAGAAATGTGGACATTAACAAGAGNNAAAAACTGACTCAAACATCAAAAATAAAACATGAGGCGATTGAAAACTTCATGATTTTGGTGTAACCAGCTCGAAACGTCGTCATTAAAAGGTTAAAAACAGCCGATTTACCTTCGTAGAGTGACGACCTCCGATACTTAATCCGAGTTTGCGACTTGGGCCGCAGACTCATTTCGAAGTCAGAAGATGTGAGCCGAAATATAAAGGGCATGTGTAAGGATTTTGCAGAGTATCGAGTTTGAGCACAAAGCCGAATCTCCACAAATAAATGGTGTCTTGAAGGCAATTCCCGACCGCAAGGGAGGGTTTGTCCAGAAACCTCCTGGGTGAGGAGTGGCTGCCACCGTATATTGGGTTTAATTAAGCCTGGCTGCAAAAACGGACGCCAGCCGGAGAAGGGGATAAAAGTGGCCCAAAATGAATTCGTGTATAATGCAGAATTATTGTGGGCTTTATGGGACATAACAATCTGTAGCGTTCTAAAAAAGGAAAATTAATAAGGAAACTTTGGAAGTTAAATTAAGACCGACAAACTGAAAGCTGTATCGATGATAAAAAGCTCCGCAAAACTACAGGACTCGCCTTCCCGACAATAAATAACGGCGGGAAAAAAATATTGACAAATTTCGCACTTTACAAAAATTTTAAAACATGTTCTTTGTTATTGCCTCCGTTTATTGAAACTGTGAAATCCATAGTTTCCTAATTGCCTCCGGGCGAAATTTATTGCTTGTCGAAATAGCGCTTTTTATCAAACAGACGACATGCGTTTCAATTTTTCATTCTATTTTTTGCAGATTTATCAAACAGTCTGTAAATGTAGGTATTTGTACAGAACTTTTTTGTATTCATCAAAACTCACAACAATTGCAGAAATCTAGATACTTTATCGAGCGCCATCTAGTGAAATTGAACACATATGTGAGTTATTTTTATTAACATAAGAGAGACTGTGATTATTTTCGAAATATGCTTCATCCACAGCCCAATAAGCAGTAAATGAAATGGTTTAATAAAAACATATTTTAAAATATTGACACACTCTTGGATATTTAATAAAAATATCATAACAAAGCACTTTTCGTTGTTGCTGTCATTAAACAGTCAAATGGTTATCAAAATTTTAAATTAATTTTTTATTTAATAGTAGCGCCCTCTATCTAATATTAATAGATGTGTAAGCTTATATATCACAGTATCTATAAAAGTTTGGTCTGGTTCGATTATGATAATATTAAACTTATAAGTATTTACGTCTTTGGTGCTAATACCGAGCGATCCAAAA